>JARYZH020003640.1:0-10305 GCA_030021035.2 Notholithocarpus densiflorus | reverse complement strand
TCCAAAAACAAATCCAATGTTCTCTGAAACTGTTTTGAAGCCACCAACGACCCAAGCAACATATTTAAAGAAGTCAAAGAAGGAAAAGTACTGCCTTTCTCCATTAAGGCATACAATTCTTTGGCTTCGGTTGTCATTTTGGACTCTGAGCAAATCGACAAAAGCATGTCTGAGAAAGCGGGCTTCTTGGAAGGTGAAGAGATAGAGAAGAGGGTGAAAAGATCAAGAGGTGAAGAGAATGGATCTTTGGAGTGAATAAGGGTCCGTCTTGATGAGCCTATGAGCAGTTTCCATTCGGCCATTGAACAAAATTTATACACAACTTTCTCAATTTAATTATAGTGTAGTGTCTTTACTCTACTACGTATATATTTTGAATTGGTAACTTTATGACCTCCTTTGATAGGTAAACTATATGGAAGATGTTATAAAAAATGACAATGATTTCCTGCACACTTGTGTGGAGGAGTTGCTGTGAACAGGATTAGGTGGCAACAATCCATAGTGACACTTGTCCTAGTATCATGTGAAACACACATGGTTAGTTTTAGTTTGTATTGTCCGTTAACCAACGTTTTCTCTAGAATTGTGCATGGGTCGGGTTGGGTTGGGTTGAGGGGATTTTTTGACCCAACCCACCATGATAGGTCAAAAAAAAAATCAACCTAACCCAACCCATCACATAAGTTCAACCCAACCCAACCCAACCCACATGGGTTGGGTTGGGTCGGGTTGAACCCATGAGTTGGACAATTTTTTTATTACTATTATTATTAAATTAAGCAGAAAAAAATATCTCACACTTGCCACTTGAGTTGATAAACAAAATATACATTAATTTATAAACTAATATTCCAACTTAGTTGTTAACAAAATATGTTTAAGTATCCAACTGAGTTGATAAACAAAATATAAATGAACTAGTATCCTAATTTACTTATAAACAAAATATACATGAGTTCCTAACTCAGTTATAAACAAAATATATCTAAAATTTTTAAATTTTTTTTATTAATTATATAATATATTTAAATACATATTAAAAGAACTAATAGAATTTTATATTATATATGATAGTAGGAACCGATAAAGTGCTCCACAGCTGGTTTTTTTTTAAAATTTATTAAATATATAATATATTTTAAACATATATTAAAATATGGGTAGGTCGGGTCGAGTTTGGCGGGTATATAATTTTATAACCCAAACTCAACCCGACCCACTATAAAAAAAATTGTAACCCAACCCAACCCACCAAGCCCTAAAAACCGACCCAACCCGGCAAGTTGGGTTGGGTCGGGTCGGGTTTGGCGGGTTTTCTGCACACCCCTAGTTTTCACTCTCTCTCAAGAGTCAAACATGCAAAAAGGTATCCATCTCTCCTCTGAAACCATGATTCTCATTCAGCAAAAAAACAAAAAGAAAAAAGAAACCATCACTCTCTCTCCTCTCTTTTCCCCGCTCTCTTCAAAATCATCAGACTCTTTATCCATCTTTCTTCCTCTCTCTTCCTCCTTCATTCCTCTCATCAGAAACCACAGCCACCTCAACCCATAAAAAAAACTCTTGCTGCCAATCCCACCTAAAACCGAAGATCCAACATGCAACAAGGAATCCTCCCAAAATTTAGATCTGATCTGTGCACAGTGAGGATTTTGGCTCTGGTATGTGCCAATATTTTGGAAATTGGGGTTTAGATCTGGTGCTAAATCATTGGGGATTTTTTTTTTTGGGATTTTGGATTCTTGCTGTTTGGATGCCAAGAAAATATTCAAGATTTAAAATTAATGTACCGATCTGTGCATGGTGAGGATTTTGGCTCCGGTATGTGCAATTTTTTTGGAAATCGAGGTTTAGATATGGTGCTAAATCAATTGGGTTTTATGGGGATTTTGTTTTTTGTTTTTTTTTTTTTGGGATTTTGGATTCTTGCTGTTTGGATGCCAAGAAAATATTCAAGACTGAAATTAATGTACTTTTTGATGAGTGAAACTAATTCAAAGCTTCTTGAGATGAAGGCAGATTTATCATGCTTGTGATGGCAAAGAGAGAGAAGGGATGGACGAAGGAGGTGAAGAAAAGAGAGAGAAGGGATCTGATGGCTTGATGGGTGAAGAAGAAAGTGAGTTTGGATTTTGTGAGAGAGAGAGAGAGAGAGTGCTGCTATAATTTTAACTAGGGGTGTGCAGCCAACCTGCCAAAACCGACCCAACCTAACCCAACCCACCTGGTTGGGTCGGTTTTTAGGGCTTGGTGGGTTGGGTTGGGTTATAAATTTTTTTTTGATAGCGGGTCGGGTCGGGTCTAGGCGGGTTAGGTTTGGGTCATAAAATTCCAAACCCGCCAAACCCAACCTGACCCACCTATATATTTAATCTATATATATATATATTTTTTTTTTTTTTAATTAATAAAATTTTTAAAATAACTAGCTCTTCCTATCCTATATAAAAGCCAATTAGTTCACACAAACTCTAGTAAATTACTATTGTTGTTTAGTCATTAGTGTTGTTTTCCTTTAAGGAGTTACATTGATACTAATCTTTGAGTTTTTTTAATATATTTATATTTATATTTTTTCTACTCAATTTAATAATAATAATAATAATAATAATAAATTTGTTAAACCCATGGGTTCAACTCGACCCATGTGGGTTGGGTTGGACTTATGTGATGGGTTGGGTTGAGTTGAATTTTTTTTTATCCACCATGGTGGGTTGGGTCAAAAATTCCCCTTAAACCGACCCAACCTGACCCATGCACACCCCTAATTTTAACGGAGAAAGTTAACTAAAATCTAACCATGTGCGTTTCACATGATACTAGGACAAGTGTCATTGTAGATTGTTACCACCTAACCTTGTTTGTAGCAACTCTTGTGCGGGAAATCCTTGTCCATAAAAAATTTGGCTATGAATGGAAAATTAAGACATCAAACAAAAAAAAAAACAAAAAAAAAGCCTCATGGCATGCACGAAGCTTGTGTGATGAGGCTAGTCTATTTATACTACTATTTAAGAGGCTTTCCCTGTTTTGACCAGATTTTTTTGTGTTCCAAAATACCCCTACAGCCTACGTTTAAGTAGGGGCAAAACTTGGGGATAATAAAGTAAAAATATATCTTTAACCCTCATTTCCTACAAAATAGGACCACTCTCCCACTAACCTACTTCTTCAAAGCAACTATAAGTTTGTTATTATTTTTTTTTCCTTTTAAAAAAAGTTATCTTCAAATCAATATATATATATATATATATATTAAATCCTCAAGTTTATCCAAAAAACAGAAAACCTAATGAAAAAAAAAAAAAAAAAACCCCACGTTTCTATAAAAAAAGTTATCAACCCTGTTATTAAGGTTTATCCTTTAATTTTTTTTCGTTACCTATTTCATTTTTTTTAAACCCATGTCTAACTTCCCCTAAGTTGGTTATTTTATTTTATTTTTTTCACTTATTTTATTTTTTTTTCTCTCTCTCTCTTTTGAATTCACGTTTCCTTTACTCATACTCCCTTCATGTTTTTTTTTTTTTTCAAAATTAAAAACATAAAACCTAATGAAAAAAAAAAAAAACCCCACGTTTCTATCAAAAAAGTTATCTACCCTGTTATTAATGTTTATCCTTTAATTTTTTTTTTCGTTATCTATTTCATTTTTTTTAAACCCATGTCTAACTTCCCCTAAGTTGGTTATTTTATTTTATTTTTTCACACTTTTTTTTCTCTTTTGAATTCACGTTTCCCTTACTCATACTCCCTTCACGTTTTTTTTTTTTTTTTTCAAATCAATTCTTCTTTATTTATTATTTTTTATAACAATTATTTTTTTTAATTATAAAAATTCTTCTTTATTTTTCATAGGGTAAATTGCAAATTACATGCCTAAAGTTTGAGGGTGTTTGGATTTTACACTCTGAAGTTTCAAAATTTGGAATTTACCTCCTGAAGTTTGGGGGTGTTTGCATTTTACACCCTAACGTTTCAGAATTTGGATTTTACCCCCTAAAGTTTGAGATTGTTTGGATTTTACACACTAAAATTCTAAAACTTTTGGGTGTAAAATCCAAACATCACCAACCTTTAGGGAGTAAAATCCAACTACTCTTAAAATTTAGGGGGTTAAATCCAAAATTTTAAACGTTAGGGTGTAAAATCCAAACGCCCCCAAACTTTAGAGGGTAAAATCCAAGTTTTGAAACTTCAGGGTATAAAATCTAAACACTTCCAAACTTTGGGGGTGTAATTTGCAATTTACCATTTTTCATACAATAAAACTATCACTATAACTTTTCATCCATATCCCTTAAATTTAGACACTATTACTCTCCTGTTGGTTTTCAAATTGCTAACCATATCACCACAATTTTTTTCTAAATGAAAACTCCCACGTAAAACACTATCTACAAAATAGGACCACACTCTCGGTATACTCACGTTGATTTTCAAACTCAAATTGCTTCTTCTTCAATTCTCTAATTCTCTCAATTCTGTTAATCTTCTTTTCACCATTATCATCATTTTTTCTATTTGCTCTACTCAAATTTGCTCCTGCTCAACGGTATGTGTATGTCAATATACTTTGGTCTTTTCTATTTTGATTTTCTAATTCATGAAGAACTTCTTATTTTCTAGAAACAAATCAAATATTTGTGTAAAATAGCCCTTATATTTCAACCTCACCATTAATTTCTTTCACATATTTCTTCAAGGAATGTGCACTGGGGTGCCTATCTTTAAGATTTTGGTATTTAAACTTCAAGGAACATGCACTGGGGTGTTTATCTTCAAGATTTTGGTATAACTTCAAGGAACTTGCACTAGGGTGTTGATCTTCAAGATTTTCGTGTGTTCTGTCCTCCATCTCCAACGAACTATTTGGACTTTGGACTTTGGAGTTGAAGTGTAGTCAATAACAAAAATGTAAGTATCTTTTATGACCTCTATTTAGAACGCCTCATGCGTATTCTCTCTATTACGTTTGCTTTTATGAGTTGTCATTTAGTATTTGCTTTGCTATATTTGGTTTCCTTACTTTGTTAGCATTATCCTTTCCATATCATTATCTTATCTTTAAAAAAAAAAAAATCACTTTCACATCACGTTTTCTTATATTCCTATTGTTTTGTTCAAATATAACTTCTTATATTCACCTTTTGAAGTCATATAACTCATATTAGCATGAAAACGTTTTGAACTTATATTAGAACTCATATTGAAAACGTGAATATAAAATATGAGTTCTATTTGATTTCTATTTGGACTAAAATTTTTAAATATGAGTTCATATTTTTAAACGTGAATTTTCTTATATTTCTAAAAGTGAATTTTCTATTTGAACTCATATTTCTAAACGTGAATATTTCAAAGAAAAAATATGAGTTCTATTTGAACTCAAATTACTTTTTGATATATTTTTTTCAACAAAATATTTAGTTGAACGCTAACTTAGAGTTTAGAAAAAAAAAAAAAACAAAACAAAAAACCTTATTCTTTTATGTAATTTAGAGTTTGAAAGAAAAAAAAAAAAAAAAAACTTTTAACTCCCATGAAAATACCGCCTACAAAATAGGACCACACTTTTCTTTTTTAATCTTTTCTTTTATTTGGTCAATTTGATAATTGTTTAATATTTTCTCTAATCAATGACTATTTTTTAAAGAGTGGGAATGATATATATTTTTGTCTATGTTTTTTTTTTTTTTTTTTTTGTGGTTATTGGGTTTGATTAATTATTTTAGTGTATGTATTTTAAGTGGTGCTTTGTCTTCCTCCTATTATTTTTGTTTGTTGTTTTTCTTACATTTAAGCCTTACTCTCTACTTTTTTGTATTTTTTTAGGGTGATATATCAACAATTTTGTTAGATTGCATGGCAGGCACATTGGATGAATTCAGGGGAGCGAAGTGGTAGTCAATCTATCAAGTAATTGTTAATGAACATTTTTTGTAAATATCCTATTATATGATATTTAATATTGTCCTTTTTTTTAATGTGAAAAGTTTGTGTCTTAGCATAATGATAAAGAATAACTAGCCTTTGAGCACGCGCTCTGAGGCTTTTCAATTTTTTGGTAAAAGTTAATAATTTGGATTCATTATAATTTAGAGCATTTATTATAATTTGGGATTACTACATTTTCTAATCACAAAAAAAAAAAAAAAAAAAAACCTAGGGGTGTGATGAGTATTATGTGTGGTGAAATAATTTTTTCATTACACCCCTAGGTTTTTTTTGTGATTAGAAAATGTAGTAATCCCAAATTATAATAAATGCTTTAAATTATAATGAATTCCAATTATTAAATTTTACCAAAAAATTGAAGAGCCTCTGAGGCTAGTGCTACTATTTAAGGGGCTTCCCCTGTTTGGACCAGATTTTTTTTGTTCCAAAATACCCCTACACCCCTAGGTTTAAGTAGAGACAAAACTAAAGGATAGTTTGGTAAAAATACATGTCTAACTTGCACTAAAACATTGCATACAAAATAGGAACACTCTTCCACTAACCCACTTCTTCAAAGTAACTATACGTTTATTTTTTTTTTAAATAGAAAAATAAGTTAAACAACCCACATTGCTGCTTTTTTTTTCCTTAAAAAAAACCCATGTTTATCCAAAAACAAAACTAAATATGAAAAAAAAAAAAAAAAAAAACTAAATAGATATATGCACTTTTTTTTTTTTTGGATAAGTAGATATATCTTTAACTCCCACTAAAACGTTGCCTACAAAATAGGACCACTCTCTTGATGGTTTTCAAAATACTCTTTTTTTTTTTTTTTTGATAAAGGTTAATAATTTGCATCCATTATAATTTAAAATTATTACATTTTTCAATCACAGAAATACCTAGGGTGTGATGAGTGTTCTGCGTTTTGTTTTTTTTGTGATTGAAAAATATAGTAATCCCAAATTATAATGGATTCAAATTATTAACTTTTACAAAAAAAAAGAAAAAGAAAAAGAAAAAGAAAAGCCTCTGAGTACGCGCGTGCTCAGAGGCTGGTACTATATATAAGATGATTTCCCTCCTTCAACTGGACTATTTTCATGTCAAAAATACCCTCATCAAGTATCCAATAACTTTTCTTACAAGTTTTTAAAAAATAGGGTCAATAACATCACACCAATTTCCTTCTTTTTTTTTTTTTTTTTAGAAGTTCAAAACTTTTTTTTTTTTTTTTTTTTTTTTACTTTCAAAAACAGACATCCTTAAATTTAGGTTTCATTTTTCCAATTTCTTTTCACGTTCTTTAATTCTTTTTCAATTTTTATTTTTTTATTTTTTCACGTTCTTTTTAATCCTGTACAGTTCATTTATTTATTTTTTTTGCTATATTTTTTTCACGTTTTTTTTTTCATTCGGTAAGGATAAGTTTTTCTTTTTGGATAGAATTATTGATGTAGATTACCGTGGGATAAGGATACGGTTTTTTTTTTTTTTTTTTAATAAAAAAATTCAACCTATTGGATGAGGCTTTTTCTTTTTTGGATAGAATTATTGATGCAGGTTACCGTGGGATAAGGATAGGGTTTTTTTTAATTTTTTCTTTCAACTTACGGTAGGTTTTTGTTTAGATAAGTAGGGTTGTTTTGAAAACATGAGTTAGTGGAAAAGTGGTTTTAATTAAAAAAAAAACATTTATCCTAATCCCAATCTTTTCAAAACACTTATCCTTATCCCAATCTTTTCAAATACACATTCAAAAAATAAATTACATTTACTACTTATCTGTTAAAAAATAAATGCACATTTATCTTTTTATTTGTTTGAAAAAAAAAAAAAAAACAATCACATACTACTTTCAAATACAGATACGTTTTAAAAAAATATCTCACATTCATCTCTTTTGTTAAAAAATTATCTCTTTTATGTGGTTCCAAAAATACCCTAAAAAAATAAACCATAACTCCTCTTAGAATTAGGGTTAGCAATGTCAAACACCATTCAACCTTCCCCTAAAAACATAAAATCAGTGAACTCACTCAATACACAATCATTCACCTCCCGTCTCACACTGTTTTTCAGAGCCATTTTGTGAATGAATACTACTGAAAAGGTATGTAAACATTTAATTTTGGTACCACATCCTCTTTGTACACAATATATATTCACTGAATTTGTTTTCTGCTCCTGCAGATTTTTCGCTAGAGCCATTTTATGATAGAATTGCACAATCAACACAATTAGAAAGGAACGTATGCAACATTAATCCTTAAATTTTGGTAGTCATTAAATTTATTCTTACGTTTCATTAAATTTTGGTTGACAAAGTGTTTTTTTTGTTCATGCAAATTTTTTGCTAGAGCCATTTTGTGATAGACCTGCACAATCAACACTACTGGAGAGGAAGGTATGTAACCATAAACCTTAAATTTTTTTTTAAATGATATTTTTTTAGATAAATAAAACAAAAAAACATAGAACCGATATATCTATATTTTTTTTTTCGTTTTTAGTGAATCTGCAAATCTTATAGGGAAAAGTCTGCTCTTCCTCATCATTACGTTTTTTGTTTGCTTGGTTTTCTTTTTTATTATTTTCCTTTTTCTTTTGTGGTTCATGGTTTTGTATTTTGCAACAATATAGGAATACATAAGTTGTTTACTTCGGGTCATACACTTAAAATAGAATTCCTTAAGTTCCCTCTTTTATCTGATTCATTTTAGGAAATAAAATGCCATTCATTTTTATTTAATAAATATAACTATTGGCATGTTCATAGTTTGTTTAACATGGTATAATCTAAGATGAAGTTTGACATGGCGGAAAATAAAAGTCCTTTTCACTGATATGTTATTAGTTTGTTTACTACATAAGTGCACAATGTTATTTTAATTTGTGAGTATTTTAACAGCTAATTTTTATAATAATACCAAAAATTAGTTTTTTTCCCTTTCTCTTTTCTCTTTCCTCTTTTTTTTTTGTTTTTTTTTTGTTTTTTGTTTTTTGTTTTTGTTTTTGTTTTTGTTTTTGTTTTTTTTCATGTTTGACTTATACACAACTTTGTTGAACTGCAAAAGGGCCAATATGGATGTGTTTTAAGTTTTAACTGAAATCTTTTTTTTTTCCTCTCTCTCTCTCTCTTTCTTTTCCATGCAGGTTAACTTATTGACAATATTGTTGGATTGCATAAAAAAAGTCCAATTTGAATGAGTTCTGTGAGATACACTAATACTTGAGTATTGTATGATTTCGAGAATAACTTGAAGTCGTTGTTATTTATATAGTTTACTTCAATGTATGACTGGCATGACAATTTAAAGTGATTGTCATTAATGTAGTTGTTGTCAAAAAGATAGCTCAACAAAAGAATGACCCTAATTATGTTTGTATATATCAATACATGTAATATTTATATTCTCTTAATAATTGTCATACTGGTATTAATTTTCTTGCAAGTTATAACTTTCTACATTAAAAAAAGAAGAAGAAGAAGAAGAAGATATATCTTGCAAGGTGAATCAATTGCAAAAAGAAAGGTATGGTGAAAAAATAAAAAATAAAAAAAAGTTATTCTACGTAAAAAAAAAAAAAAAACCCATGCATTGCCATTGAAAAATGCAAATACATTTTGAAAAAACGTGTGTAATTATGAAAACAAATTAGCTATATCTTGAACTCTATGTTTGATGTAAATACTAAATAGTGATCTAAATATTAAATAATCACTATTCAAATAGTTAGCTTAAGCATATGCAATCTTCTCAAAAAAAAAAAAAAAAAAACCTTAAGCATATGCTTTGCCAGTGGTCAATGATTTTTTTTTTTTTTAAGTGAGTGCAATAAATAAATAACAAAAATAATAATTTATATTTCATAAAATTAACCATGATTTGCAAGCTACATTGTTTGTCATATATATGTATAACTTATAAATAACTAGCCTCTGAGCATGCGCGTGATGAGTATCATCACAAAAAAAAAAAAAAAAAAAAAAAAAAAAAAAAAAAAACTCTACTTAGGGGTGTAATGAGTATCATGTGTGGAGAAATAATTTTTCATCACACCCCTAGGTTTTTTTTTTTTTTTTTTTTTTTTTTTTGTGATTGGAAAATGTAGTAATCCCAAATTATAATAAATACTTTACATTAACCTTTATCCAAAATATAGAAGAGCCTCTGAGCACGCGCGTGAGCGCGTGCTTAGAGGCTAGTATATGTATTAATTAAATTTAAATTATGAAAGAATTATCTATAAACTTTTCTATATTTACATTCACTATTAGAAGAATACCACATCATATCTTCTTTATACAATAGACTAAATAATTCCATAAAAAAATAATCATAATTAATGTCTATT
>JARYZH020003639.1:0-10305 GCA_030021035.2 Notholithocarpus densiflorus | reverse complement strand
TTGGACTGCTTGAGCTACTACAAGTGAGCTTTCTTCTCCCATGTTTTAATAGAAAGGAGCAAAACTCAGAGCAAAAATGCAAGAGAAAGCTAGAGAGAGATATAGTGTATGCGTTATGGAGAAAAATGGTATGTGATGCATATATAAGAGTGAACTAGGATGGAGTATTTTTATAGACTGGTCTCATTCATTAAAAGATGGGGAAAGTAAAGAAATGTGGGGTCTTATTACCTTCTTCATGTGGAAAGAGTGAAGTCAATGTCTGCTAGACCACGGTTACTTAGAAACTTGGTTCACAAGTTTTAGCTCTGTTTGGTAAGAGATTTTTAGTATAGTTATTTAAGTGTCGTGAAAATATATGTGGGTTAAAAAGTATTGTGAAAATATGTATTATAGTGTTTAAACAATTATATGTGGGTTAAAAAGTGTTGTGAAAATATGTATTGTAGTGTTTAAACAATTATTGTTTAAACAACAGTACCAAACATCCCCTTAAACATTAAATTACCTAGTTCCTTCCAAGAGCATATTGTGTGTATAGTGTACAAAACTCACGGCTGAAATCGTGTTTTGAAATATAATTTTAGTTAAAATTGTGAAATCATAGGGTGTGTTTGAATACCGTTTATTTTGCTGAAATTGAAAAATTATTGCTGAAAGTACTGTAGATAAAGGTAAAAGTTAGTTGAAATAGTATAGTGGAACCCATGAATAAAGCCAAAAAGTGCAATGGAGTCCATGAATAGTAGCAAAAATAAGCTGAACGCATAATCTCACAATTTCACAATTATAACTTAAATCTTATTTTCAAAAATACAATTTTATTGGCTATTCGTACTACTGCGTGTAATAACTAAGAAGATGTCTACAACAATAATGCGCGAGTTAGAACTCCCGTAAAATTTTCAATACATGGAATTTTACCTTGGAGAGTTTTCCAAGAAGAAATTAATTCTTTGTTGTAAGAGATAGCTTTAGGCAAAGCAACTTTGGTGCCGTACGAGGTCACCAATGAAAGGCCTTGCCTTTAGCCCTTTACATAAGTCTCCCTATTTTACTGACTTGTACGTGGTAACCAATGAACGTCCTTGCCTTCTTTGTGAAGTTTCGACGGAATATGTCCTATACATGTATACATAGGAAAAAGGTCACTTACACACGTCTTTTACACACTCCGTACGCATACTTTTTTGAACTAAAATAGTCATTGCCCATGGTGGGAACTGGGAAGTGCCCATGGTGTGGGAAGCCAATACTTGCGCAGACCTATTGGCAAAGTGAGGAGCTTCTCAATCAGAGAGAGAAATTCTATAGGCCACATGCTACACCTTTTTGTTACAATGCCTCTATATTGCGATTCCACGGGTTTTGTCTCATCTCATGAAGTTGTCTGCAAATAAAGCTTTAGCTACTATTTTTAGTTTTGTGTGTTCGAAGTTCAAGTGTTGTTGTTTTTAAATTAGTGTTTGGTTTGCTTGTTGGGTTTTAGTTTGTTTTGTAAGTGTTTGTTTGGTAAGATTATTTTTGCTAACTTATTTGACTATTCAGCTTATTTTTGCTATTATGTGCCCGTTTGTTTATACTTTCCTCCGGCAAAAAGCGTTTTTGAAACCCAAAAAATAATATTTGCGTTTGGTAAGGATTTAAACGCAGCTTTTTCTAAAAAGCTGCGCTTTGAAATGTGAAGGCCTTGTGCATTTTGGCATGGCAGCTTTGAGCTGCAGTTGCAAAACGCACAAACGTGTTTTCTCAAAACAAAAATATTACCGTTAGTGGGTTTCTCTTTTTCCTAAATTGCCCATGGTTTTTTCTGCTTCTCTATGCTGCTGTGCTACGGCATCTCATCTTCTTCTTCTTCTTCTTCTTTTGTGCTACTTCTTCTTCTTCTCTTCTCTATTTTTTTTATTTTTTATTTTTTATTTACGTCTTACATATCTAATCTCAAATAAACCTTTTGAATTCGGTAGAGTTTTTGATAAATGGAAAATATGGAGTAGAGAGAGGGAGGGAGAGAGAGAGAGACTTGTGTTGTGTGTGTGTGTGTGGGGCTTTGTGTGGAGGAAAGCAAAAGAAAAGGAAAATAAGAAGAGGAGGAAGAAGTGAACGAGTGGATGAAAAAAAAAAAAAAAAAAAAGTTTTTGGGTTTGGGTAAAGCAACGTGGAAGACAAGTGGATGAGAAAAAAGTGAAAGAAAAAAAAAAAGAGTTTTTGGGTTTGGGTAAAGCAACGTGGAAGAAAATATAGGGAGTAGAATTGTAGAAACACAGATTATTTTACAACTTTTTTTCACAAGTGTGATGTTATAGACTATGTGATGGAGAAAAAATTATGGGTACATGTATAATCCTAGAACAACTCATTTAAAAAATAAGTGTTAATAAAATTTTATTTTACAAAGATTAATTTTAAATTAGTATTGTGAAAATATTGTGACATTTTATTATATCTCTAAACTTTTTAAATTAGTACTATTTTTCTTTAGAAAAAAAAAATAGTACTATTGACAGAATATTTTTATAACAATTTCATAATAAAGTTTAGGCAAAAATGCAAAAGTCACCCTCTAAGTTTCACTGTTTTTCATTTTAGTCCTCTAAGTTTGCATTCGGTCATTTCAATCCTCTAAGTTTCAAAACTTCTCAATTCAGTCATTCCGTTAAACAGCCATCCATTTTTGCGTTAACACCCCAAAACGACACTGTTTTGGATTGATTTTAAATTTTATTTATTTCTTTCTTAATTTTAAAAAACGTTAATTAATAAAAAAACCAGAAATTAAAAATAAAACCAAACCCGAAAGTTTTTACATCGAGCAGGGGAGAGAAGGGGATGACAACCAAGAAGTCATAGGAAGGTGAGAGGACGATTGTGAAACAAATTAACAGAGTAGCTTTGGTGAATCGGGGTTTGGAGGCCACCGATGAGGCGGTGGAGACAGCGGCAGTAGATGCGGTAGATGTCGGAGAGCTAGGAGTCGACTATGTGGGGAGTATGGGTGACGAAGGTTTTGATTTGGTCGGAGTTGAGTGCGACTTTGAAGAGGTCATGGGTGTGTGTCTTGGTTCACTTCGTGGTCGAAAATATTCATAGCCATGGTGGTGAAAATGAAAAAGGAATTCTGGGTTTTGGTTTCCGGAGTGTGAGAGTGAAAATACAGAGTGGTGGGAGAGTATATAGAAGAAAAGGTGCAGAGAGAGATGATTGCAAGTGATCTATTAGAATATGATAGAAAAGGTTGGGATCTGTATAAATTTTGTTAGAATTTTCGTTGTTGACTTACTGGGTATGGAAGCCATTGACGAGAGCTGGGTAGAGACGTTTGGGGTTTGGCCCGTTTATTTATTTTATTTTATTTTTTATTTAAATTAAGAAATAAATAATTAAATTAAAATTTAAAATCAGTTCAAAATTGGTCATTTTCAGGTTGTAAACGGAAAAATGGATGACTATTTAACGGAAGACTGAATTGAAAATTTTTGAAACTTAGAGGATTGAAATGACTAAATGCAAACTTAAAGGACTGAAATGAAAAATTGTGAAACTTAGAGGATGAGTTTTGCATTTTAGCCTAAAGTTTACATAGTAAGTTGTTATTAGTTCTCATCTAGACCTACTAGTGACATTTTTTTTTTCCTACCATTAACAACTTGTCATATAGACTTTATTGTGAAAATATTGTGTCCATAACTTGCATTAAGAGAGGTAATTAAAACAAAGAATTCTCTTTATATATACATTGTCATTTTTGGTAATTTACCTTTCAAACTGCCACTTTTATAAGTGTTAGCCAAACACTCAGTTTTTTCAAAAACACTTTTTAAAAGCTTTTACCAAACACTTAACTTTTACAAAAAGCCTAGTTTCATACCGCACTTTTTAAAACCTCCACTTTAAAAAAAAGCACAATATCAAAAAGCTAAACCAAACTCACCCTATTTATGAGTCTCACTACACTTTTTGGTACTATCCATGGGTCCCACTGTACTATTTCAGCTAACTTTTACTTTTATCTACAGTACTTTCAGTAAAAAGTTTTCAGTTTTAACAAAATAAGCGGATCCCAAACAAACCCTAAGTTACAGCTCTCTTAGTTAGCAGTGTGAACTCTGTTGAGTTTGTTATCCTTTATTTCGAGAAAGCCTTCATTTATGCCAAAAAAAAAAATTTATATGAGTAGTGATATATGAAGTTAAAGTTTTACTAGATTGAGGTTACTAATTGATGTGTTAGCCATTGTAAAGAGAAAATTTAAATATTTATTTATGAGATAATTGAAGTATATCAATCACAATTATTGTCATTATTTTATAATAAGTTTTATGTAGAAAAATTTATAATATCTTTAACATTTTCCTACATATATTCAATCACACAAATTATTACATGTACTCTAGATATATCATCTTATCAATAGAATGTGTGGATGAGCACTTGCAAGGTTTCATATTTATATATCTCTCATAGTTGTTTGGTTTTTTTCTTTGTTCTTACTTATTATTTCCTCCTATTTAAATCTTGTGGGGACTCTTGAAGAGCTCATAAAAATTGTCAATTATATATAAAATGAGTTCAAGATAAATGATATCCATAAAACAAAATATTTTTGTGGCTTATAAATTTAATATCTTCCAAATAGAATTCTTATTCATCAGTCAACATTAGGGGTGTGGATTCTCAAAAAAAAAAAAAAAAATTAGGCGCATGAAGTTAAGCCATCAATCCACTAAAACCAACCCGATACAACCCAACCCACCGGGTTGGGTCAGTTTGTAGGGTTGGTGGGTTGGATTAAATTGTCAAAAACAATTTTTGATGAGTTGGGTTAGATGTGGGTCAATCAATTCACAAATCTGCCTAACCCACCTATATTTAATATATATTTAAAAACTATATTATATAATTTTATTATTTACTTTTTTATTTATCAACTGAGTTGGAATATAACTATGTTATATCCTACTAACTTTGAAGTACTAATTAAATGATTTGTGTTGGTTTTGTGCTATACTTAGGTTTATTTGATTATAAATTTGTTCTTATTTGTATTGGTGTTATTCTAATGCTCAATTAAAAATATAAAAGACTTTCCAACCCATAGGTCTAACTCTAACCTGGTCTAGGTGAGCTATGATGGATTGGGTTAGACCCCTGTGATGGGTTAGGTTGGGTTGGATTTTTTTTCAATCCAATTATAGTGAGTCGGATTGAAAAAACCTGACTCAACCTAACCCATGCACTAGGAACGGCAACGGGTCGGGTTTAGGGCGGGTTTCTTTATACCCGAACCCGACCCACGGGCCTGCTCCCGTTACCCAAACACGCCCTGTTTAATAAACGGGTTTTTTTTCAACCCCCAAACCCGCCCCCATTGGGCCCCGCAGGCCCCGTCTAGTCATGCTTGGCCCAAAATCACAAACACAAACATAGAAATCAAAAACAAAAAAATTTAGATTTTCCCTTTCAAAATCACAAACACAAACTCAAATCCTAACACAAATACAAACACAAACACAGATTTCACAAACACAAAAATTTCAGATTTTCCCTTTCAAAATCACAACACAAACACAAATCCAAACACAAATACAAACACAAAAATTTTAGATTTTTCCTTTCAAAATAAAAAACACAAACACAAAAATTTCAGATTTATGATTTTCCTTTTCAAAATAAAAAAACACAAAACAAACACAGAAATCACAAACACAAACAAAGAAAAAACAATGAGAGACGAAATGAACCAAAAAAAGAAAAAAAAGAAAAATCACAGAGGGTGGCCATGAGAGAGTAGCTGAGGTGTGACAAAGCTTGAGGCCGACGGACGAAACGGTGAGACGTGAGCTTGAGGCCGATGGACGAAACGGTGAGGCGTGAGCTTGAGGGCCGGCGGTGACTGGTGTGATTAAGTGAGAGTGGGTGACTGGTGAGGAAGGGCGACTGAGACCAAAGAAAAAGATGAGAGGAGATTTAGGGTTAGAATAGGTTATAAGTGTGTGTGTGTGTGTGTGTGTGTGTGTGTGTATAGGGTTTTTGGTATTTTTAGTTTTAATCGGGTCGGGTCTAGGTCCGGGTCCAGGTTCGGGGTAGGTTTCACTAAAATCCGTACCCGACCTGAACCCACTTCGGGTCTTATTTTAAAAACCCAAACCCGACCCTATTTTTTTGCGGGTTGGGTAAAACCCGCCCTATTAGGGTCGGGTCGGGCTGGGTACCCGCAGGTCGGGTACTTTTTGCCATCCCTACCATGCACACCCTTAGGACCCAACATACTCATAAAAGTTCTAAAACACTTTTTCAATGGATAAAACTCATTCTTTAAGCACTCCAATTGTAGTTCAGTCATGTGATGCCATGAAAGTCCCTTTTCACTGTCAAGATAATGAAGAAATTCTTGATCCTAGAGTACCATATCTTAGTGCAATCAATGCCCATAAGTATCTTGCAAATTACAAAACTTGGCATAGCATTTTTAGTAAACTTGCTAGTAAGATAGTTTTGCACCAACTTGAAAACATTGGAATAAGATCAAGCATATATTATGTTACTTCCATGGGACGATTTCCATGGGATTATTTTATTCAAATTGATCTAATCCACAGTTGGTTAGATATGTAGGTAAAAGTTATCTTTCTAATCTACAAAAAAGACAAATCATAAACAAAATATTTATTTACTTATGACAATATTGCTATTTCATAGAGATCTGTCAAGTAAATAATTTATATTATTTTCTCAAATCACTCAAAGATTATCGCAATTGAAGTTCTATGTATTAATGAGGAATAAATATTCAAAAAAAAATATGATGATTGTATTTTGTTTCCTTCGCTTAGGTTTCATCGCACAATGTTTTTCTTTGCAAGGTTTTTAATAAGGCAATTATAAAGTTCGAGAAATATAAGAATGCTTTACTCTTTTTCCTTCGTCATTTGATCTTTCCCAATAAGGTTTCCTTAGTAAGGTGGTATTATTAACGAGGCATATTTTGTGTGTGTGGTCATTCGACAGGGAGTGTTGTACTAAAAGATTGCTTTAGGCGGAGCAACTTCAGGACCACAATTCACTTTTGATTTTTGGCCTTTAGTGCTGTATGCTTTAGTGTTGAACGTGGTAAAGAATTAAAGGCTGCGCCTTTTTTTTTTTTTTTGGTAAAAGGGAATGTATTACTGAAGCTAACCAGCCAAAATAGGCTCAGAACAGATTCTGTTTAAGTACAGACCGTTGGCATCAGCCTTAAGAAAATCCCAAACGTCCACAGGCGGAAAAGGCTTCGCCTTTACAATTAAAATAGGTTCTCTTTGTGAAATTTCAACGGAATAAACATTATATATTGTATCACACAAATTATTACATGTACTTTACTCTTAAGACATAATTAATATTATGCCCGTTTGATAATAGTTTATCTAAATTTTTGTTAAAAATATGTTAAAGTATAGTTGTACCTTGAAAAAAAATGAGAAAATATGAAAAAAAAAAAACTATAAAAAAATGTAAAGTTTTAAAAAACTATATATAAAAATTAAAAATTAAAAGCAGAGCTTATAAATTAATAACAAACAGTAGATGACCACTTGTGAGATTCGATATTTACTTACTCATATGGTTACCCATTGCTTTTGCTCCATATAGTTCAAAGATCCTCTTAATTGACAAAACAAATATTTACGAATGTGCCATTCAATAGCGTTGTTTGAAATCTGAAAATTGGTATGAGATGCTTTCTAAATTCAGTGTTTAAACACCCTAAAATAAGTAACGTAACTCAAACACTCCTAAAAATACACTCATACTAAACACGTTTATTTATTTATTTTAGAAACAACAATTTTCAGTACTTAAACACTGAAAACTGTTGTTTAGAATCACCAAACAAATAGGCTCATAACTACTTGGATTCTGAGAATTTCCTTTGTATATATGTAACAAATTAATGCTGTAATAAAAAAATTTTCCAACTTTTCCAACTTTTTTATTTTTAAAATTAACTTTCATTTTTGAAATATTTCAGGTCTTTAATTTTGAAGGCGCTCATGCACTACTGCTATCAAACAGTTATCTTGCATACGAATTTAGCCACCAAAAAAAAAAAATTTATAGAAACAAATATCTACATTTGGTGGTACTCTTTTTGTTGGAAAAGAGAACAATATTGTTTTTTTTTTTCCTGATAAATTTGATAATGCAATGAAGAAATGAAGATTTAAAATTAGAAATATCAGAAAGTACTAGTTGAGTTACATGATAAATTTGATAACGCAATGAAGAAAGGAAGATTTAAAGTTAGAAATATTATGGTGTCAGTAAATTCTACTTTAACATAATCTAAGTGTATATGTGTGTGAAGCTCCCTCCTGGAGACTTGAACTCCGGCCATTGCCCCCCACACTCCACAAACACTTATACTTGTGGAGTGACCATCGCACCAAGAGTACGCGGTGGTTTTACTGCAGATAATTAAACATATAGAATTTAGTATAGTTATTCATAAAACTTGTGGTTACAAATCACTCCCCGTTAATAAATTTTACAAGGGTAGAGCATCTTCATAAATCCATTTCCTTCAATAAATTTAAGGGTAAATTACAAAATTGGTCCCTATTCTTTACATCATATTTCAATTTAGTCTCTAACCTTTCAATTGTGTCAATTTGGTCTTTAACCTTTTAGTACCGTGTCCATTTAGTCCCCATCATTATTTCTTAGATGGAAATTGATGACGTGACAAACACTTAAATAAAAAATTATTTTTTGACAATGACACCTTAGGTTTAATTTGGTTTTTTTTAATTGACGTGGCAATATAAGTTTTAATTGACGTGGCAAATTAAATCTTAATTAGATGAAAATTGATGACGTGACAAATACTTAAATAAAAAATTATTTTTTGACAATGACACTTTTAGTTTAATTTGGTTTTTTTTAATTGACGTGGCAATATAGGTGTGACGTCAATTAAAAAAAACCAAATTAAATCTGAATTATTTCCCTAAAATCGAAAATCCCTTACTTTCTCCATCTCTTCTCCCTCTCTTTTTCTTGTTAGTCACCACTCATCTCTATCTTAGACTGCTACTTACCTTTATCTTTTTCCATTTTTCATCTGCTGCGGCAAAGAAGACGAATTAGAGTACCAACAAACCCTGCATCTGTACATAGTTGCTCCTCTATATAGCGCCGGTAAATCTCAGGAAAAGTTCCGCATCATTAAAAAAGAAAATGAATGTGGGTGATCTTATGGCATCCTCCAAAAAGAAATCAAGTAAGATACACTATATCTTGGAGTGGTTCATTTATACAATACATTCAAAAAAAACACTATTTGCATTAAAGGAGAAAAAATTCATAAATCAACTCTACTTTCCCCGCCCTGGCATATGTTAGCGTATCATTTTCAAACCCAATTCCTTGGAAACTAAGCCTTAATCCTGAGGAATTGAGATTGGCTACATAAATCCTTTTACGTCTTCCAACCATACCAACAATCATATAATCATGCTTTTGTCTTCCAACCATACCAACAATCATATAATCATGCTTTTTGGGTGGTGACTAATGAGAGAGAGAGAGAGGAAGAACGAAGAAGAGACAAAGATGAGTTATTAGGGATTTTGGATTTTAGAAAAATACGTGTTCCAGATTTAATTTGGGTTCTTTTAAAACTGATGTGGCGGTACAGGTATCCGTTGATGTGGAATTTTTTTTTTTTTTTTTTTATTTGGGCTATTTGTCACGTCAACAATTTTCATCCAAAAAATAACGGCAGGAACTAAATTGACACAGCATTGAAAGATTAAGGACCAAATTGACACAATTGAAAGGTTGGAGACTAAATTAAAATATGGTGTAAATAATAGGGACCAACTTTGTAATTTACCCTAAATTTAATTTACAAAGATCCTCTTCCGCTAAGCCAAAAATTTTTTCCCTTTGTAGTTCACTAATGCGATTGACAGACACCAATGCTAATTAGTTCATTTATAAAATATTTATTACTGGTTCCTCGAAAAAAAAATTCGGTTATTATTTACATACTTTATGTTACCTAATGGCAAAGACTGGCTCCTTCTCATCAGTCACAAGTGAATGCTGTTTCATTCTTGTTGTTCTATGGATTATACCCATCAACACGTCCCATACGTACAACAGTTTAATCAATTTCATTATTCTTAGCACTTACTGACTAATGAGCAAGCTCTCATCTAACAATTCATTTTATTCCTACTAAAATTAGATGACCTTCTGGGACATAATCAGCGTTCAGATTAGTTCATTAGAAGTTTTGTAATTGTAGCAAATAGCCTA
>JARYZH020003638.1:0-10305 GCA_030021035.2 Notholithocarpus densiflorus | reverse complement strand
TTGGGGGAATAGGCATGACTACAGTTAGATCCCAAAAAAAAAAAAAAGGAAAGTCTTCCATTCAAGTAGAAGACCATAAAAGTCTTCCATGCTGAAGGACGATCTTACCTAAAAGGCCGCCCATACAAGAAAACCATCTTCCACCACTGGTTGTCCAACAATGAATGAAAAGCGTAACTGATAAAGGCATTTAATAACATACCAAATGACTATTACCAACAACAACATGCCTATTAAATCAAAAGACGTTTTAGTAAGAGCAATAAATGATAAGTATCGTCCAAAGCTAGCATTCAATGCCAACATTTATGGAAGAATAGCGGCCAAGCAACGGATGAATAATCATTGCCAAATTAAATGTCCAACCGTTATGCCAATCATATAAATGTATAATATTAATTGACAGATAGCCAATAGTTAGAAGATACAGCTAAAAAGGCAACACATCTCCACAGATAGAGATAAGTGCTCCATGAGACACATTGACTGCTTTTAACTCTCTAAGTTATTATATTAACTCTTTGAAGTCAAAGTTTAAGAATCAGAAACCTTTAAGTCGGTGCCATATCGGTACCCCCTCTAATCAACCCTCTCTCTTTTGCAGGCTCGTCAAACATTCCATCTTCCTTTCTTCAAAAAAGATCTTCCATCGACATCTCTAGACGAACTACCCAACCGAAGGTGAATTTTCACTCTAACAGTTTGGTGCCTCTATGAGGAGAGACAAATAAGCCATCTTACTCTTTCTACGACAGAAGGGTATCTTGTTCCAAGCCAAATGTCATGGAACACGAAGCTTACTGACAATAGAGTTGCCAAAATTATCATAAATGGGCACAGTATAGATTCCATAAGATATAGATCAAAATTATAGAAAATGTTAGAACATATGTGTTTCACATGTTAAGAACATATGTCATGATTTTATGTAATTGGCTAATCCTTTGACAAAACGCTTTTTACTTGTAATTGGGTAGATCTAGTATGTGTTTTAAATACTTCAAGAAACCATATTTCAAGATCAAGTGTTAAAGCCTTCAAGTCTGTCCAAGAAAACAAGCTGAAAGTGCAAAATCATTAAAGCTCGACAGTTGCATCTATCGAGCTTAAGAAAGCTGTTTCAGCCCCGTGTGCTCGACACCTTCTCGACAGCTACTCGACACCTCCTATCTGTCGAGGTTTATGAATTTCAGAATCTTGATATGATTTTCTTGGGATCCGTGATTATGTTTTTGGGCTTTCGTTTCTCCTAACCCTAAACATATAAAAGGATTGTTTTAGGGGCCGTCAATGAGTACACAAGTTGCATAAGCATTGAGCAAACCTTGTTCAAGCAAGTTGTGACTTGAGACAAAGTTCTTGCCCTTGTTCATCTCTTTCTCTTGAAGAAGTTGCTGTGTATTTGCACCATAGGGTTTTGTGACCAAGCATATTCTTGATCTTCATCGTGTGGATGAACTGAAGAACTTTGCAGCCAACAACCTTCTTAGTTGGTGATTGAAGTCGCGTACTGGGATCCGCGCATTGGTTAGTTACGTACTTGGGAGCCGTGCATCTAAAAAGGGAACTGTCACTACAGAACAAGTCCAATTGGGTATTGGGGTAAGGGTTCAACTGTAGGTTGGTAAGGTACTTGGGATTCCTTTACTTGTAATCGCTTGTTGTGATAATAGTGGAGTTTCAGGAGTGGTGACCTGAAAATCACCTAGTGGGGTTTTTGCCGTTAGGTTTTCCCCATTCGTAAACAAATCACCGTGTTATTTATTTTCCGCTGCATAATTAGTTTATTGGTGATTTGTTTGTGCTACCACTCATTTGCATGATAAATTGATTAATTAATAACTTGGCTAATTAATTAATTAATTTTTATCACAAGGAGTCAATTCAGTTTGTGGCCTATCAGAAAATAAGTTGAATGCTTGATAGCTATATATGACTATATCATGTCAATTACATCATTCCATATCTTTTTCAATGCATACGGAAGATGAAGATACCTGAAATTTGTTGGATTTTCTTTTGAAATAATGCTCTAACATAATTTATTTAAAGCTTTTACCCATAACGACAACTCCTTCCAAGTCGTAGCAGCAGATTTCAGCTTCATTTTCAATGAGTTTGTATAAGATAGAGAAAGTGCTACATTAGTCAAACCATGGAGGATTTCAGATCCAAATCATGTGGTGATGGTGATGAGCACAGCATAGAATCCTTAAACAAGGGACAAAATTACTAGAAGTAAGCAAAATACTCAATACCATTGGAAAAGTAGCCAAAATAAAGGGTACAAATTTAGGAACATTTCACATGACATCTGAGCAAACTCACATGAAAAATGGTGAAGTTCTACAGGCATCACGAACTCATGGTCACAACTGAGATACTATAAATTGCATAAAAGTATGTTTTCTAGCAAGTCTAGGAGCTGAATTGGAACTCCAGGCACCATTCTGTTCATTGCTTCACATTACATTACTGGATGTATGGTGGTCCGAAGTTGAAGTAAACAGAACATGGCTAGCAGGACAGACAGCAATACAGCTCTTGGATGTAATTTAGCTTGCTGGAAGTTTTGATTGTAGGAGGTTCATTTGGGTTGTATACTATTGTCGAAGGCCTCAATATTTTTCACATTTTGTGTCTGAAAACTGCGGAAGAGTTGAAGATTTAAAAATCATTTATGATTACATGTCCAAATTTTATACCAACAAACACAAATCAATTAAACAAACCTAACAATCACAGAGCATCTCCTGCTTTAAAAAGCATATTAGTAATTTCTGGCAATGACGTGACATTGACTTAAGATTGGCCTTGATCTATCATTGAACAAGCACCAGACAAATATTTAGTCAGTTTCTCCCCACTCTGCCTCTAGCACCATTGTCTCACCATAGGAAAATTTAAAATTCTTGAAGTAGAGAGTAGTAATGTGCTGATCCTTTTGAGCTCTCCCTAGGAAGAGAAGAAAGAACCAAAAGCAGCAACCTATCCTTTGGAGAGGACTTCACATCTTCACATTGACCACCAATTCCCAAATCTCAGAGAGAGTCTAAGCACGTCCCCCTCCACACACAAGCAGTGTGTTTCAGCTCCTTTTAAAAGGTAAAGAAGCAACAACAGCAACTACCAAAGTGTACCTGAAATTGAATAGCATGCTATATTGGCTAGTTCAAACTTCAAATATATATGCTCAAAATTTTGCGTGATCAACAATGCAGTGAACGTATATTGACTTCATACACGATGAAAAATGAACAGCAGCTACTAGTGGTATGAAAATTTTAGTTGTTTGTTAGCAGGCCTATCTTTTTTCTTTTTTCAAGATGTTTTTTTATGGAAAAATGAATCTTATCCACATGCAGCAATGCATTTTTATTTCTCTCTTTTTATTGGTTATATAATCATACTTTTAAGCTTCTCATAAAAAATTTAGATGGAATAGAATGATTTTTGGTAAAAGATTTTAAACTATTGATGAAGCTATTTTTAGAGGAGCCACATGCTTGATGAATAGATTGATAATCTCTAAAAGAGATTTCTTGCAAGAGGCTTAAAATTTGTGGTTCTCAAATCAAACGTTGCATTGAAAAAAAAAAAAACCTGGTTCTTTGAAAAGGTATTTTGGCATTTACAAAAAAAATTTTGATGTTGGCCTGATGATGCATGAAAATTAACGAAATTGAGCAGATAAGCAGAAGAAAGTTAATATTAGTGTAGAATAAGTACCTAGGAAGAAGCATTCCACAATTTATGACCCATCTAATTATTTTCTTATCAATACATATGTAGGGGATGTGAGCAATTTTGAGCCAGTCTTTCCCTTTCTCCTTTTCACATCCTTCTTCCAACAATGGGCAACTAGAGATTTGTAGTTCAAAAAGAGAGGTGGGCAAGCCTTCTTCTGGTAAGCATTGGAGCTTATTGCAGCGCCAAAGCTTCAAGCTTTTAAGAGAGTTGAGGTGGTGAAACCCCTTCGCATTGAGTGATTTCAAATTTGGAAAAGATGAGATGGAGAAAGTGGTAAGAATGGGAGGGAGTAATGCCTCTTCAGGAAAGGATTCCACTTCTTCGCATTTACTCTCAACTTTGAATACTTTGAGAGAGTGAAGACCTTGTAATCCCCACTCCATGCGATGGGAAATGAGTTTTTCGCACATAAAGACACAAAGTGTTACTAAATTGGAGGGCAAACCGCCTTGAGGAAATGATTCCAGTTCTGGACAACTGTACAATTGCAAAGCCACAAGAGATGGAAGAAGTGTGCACATTCCTTCAGGCAATGACTTTAAAATTTTGCAATTAAAGATAATAATCTCTGTCAATCTTGGAAAGGAGACAAAATTTGGGCATTCCATGATTCCCAAACTGAGAGAAGTAAGATCTAGATAAGATCCCTCTGATGCTGAAAGTGATTCCAGATTTTCAGAGTCATACATTTCAATAGACTTGAGCTTGGGGAATAACTCTAGTGAAAATGACCAGAGTGAATCACAACCACCACATATTTTCATAGTTTCAAGTGATGCATAGTAATGACCACTTGGCAACTGTATTTTCCCATTGCAATTCAATTCATGGAGGGCAGGAGCTCTAGGAAGTGAAAAAACAAGCTTCTCACAATCTCTGATTTCAAGTTTAGTCAAGGAGGGAAGGTTATTGGGCAGACCCCCACTTAGCTTGGGACAAGAATATATGCAAAGCTCTCGAAGACAAGAGAAAATTTCACCTTCAAATATAACCCATTCCTGCCACTCTGGCATATACTCAAAGCTTAAATACTCAAGAGATCTGAACGGCTTAATTGTAGAAAAACCATTCCCATAGAACTCACCACCCACACAAAAAACTCCATCAAAATGTTTAATTTTGAGTTTCTTGAGGGCAGGTAGCTGTCCAAGTGGAGGCAAGGAGAAGCAATACTTACAATCATAAAGCTTTAGGGACACCATATTAGAGAATGAACAATCTCCAACCCAATTTGGAAATCTTGTACCCTCATAATTTTTTATAGTGAGAGAAATCCAGTTTGTATGGGGACACAACTGCTCAAGCACATTTCTTTCATTTACTGAGTCTTTAGTCTCATGGTCAAGTTCCCACTCCAACTCCAACTTAGATAGATCCTGTTTATCCTCTAATATAGCCTTCGTATCATCTTCAATGCTATGAACATTTTCCAAGTTTAATACAGACAACTTTCCAGAAAGATGTCGAAGCTCTCCCAACTCTCTAATGTAAGACCCCCCATGTTTGCCCACGACAAAAATAGGTAATCTTCTAAGATTTTTCATTTTACCCATTTGTGGTGGCATCTCTTTCATCTCAATATCACTATTTCTAGGTGGCGCATGTTGATTAGTTTACTCATGTTGCCAGGCAACTCAATGATGTATGATGACAATATCAAGGTTTGCAAATTATACAAGCTACAAAGAGAATTAGGCAAGTGCTTGATTTTAGTGTCTTGAATATTCAAATAGCGTAGATGTTTCAAATTACCAACAGAAACAGGCAATTCTAATATATTTGTACAACTGGACAATGATAACACCTGCAAGGACTTAAATGCCTGCAAGAAATCATCTATCATCTTCCCTACGTTGTTATATTCATCACACTTAAATGATATCCAATCTTCTCCGAAGAAGGTTTGCAAACCCTTAGCTTCATAAGGGATCTCAAATTTCTTAGACGTGTCAAATCCAGCTTCATAATATGACATATGATGTGTCTTTCTTGTAATTTCATTGGATTCAACATTATCAGACCTAAAACAAAATTTGCCAGATATAGATCTTGCCAAGTCATTGATAAGATCATGCATTAAGAAATGTGACTTATTTGACTGTTGAAAAAATGACCTTGATACTAGATCATTAAAGCATTCTTCACCCATTTCTTCAAATTCCATATTTCTATCTTCTTTGGGTTGTTGCAATAAACCTTCAGCCATCCATAACAAGATCAACTCATACTTATCAAATTCATAATCCATTGGAAAAATTGAGCAATATGCAAAGCATCGCTTCAAATGTGATGGGAATTAATGATAGCTCAATCTTAAAGCCGGAAGGATATTATTTTTGGCATCTGGTAAATCCCATATATGACTCTTCAAAATCTTATTCCAATGTGTTGGGTTTTGATTCAAACGCAACGAACCCCCAATTGTTTTTGCAGCTAAAGGCAAGCCTCTACACTTTTCCACAATCTTTTTACCAATTGCCTCTAGGTGTGGAAATTCACAGGGCTTTCTATTTGCAAATGCATGTTGTGCAAATAAAACCCAACACTCATCATTTGATAGTTCATTTAGACAATGATGAATTGGAATAGTGCGTATTTTTTATGCAACTTTTTCACTGCGCCTCGTAACAATGATCTTAATCTCTTTTGCCCCACATTTAAAAACTTTAAGTAACTCATCCCAATCATTATAATTCTCATTCCAAACATCGTCTAAAACAAGAAAAAATTTCTTCTCCATCAAAGCCTCCCTAATTGTAGTTTGCAAAAAATTCAAGCTTTGAATGTTACATGGGGAGAAAGTGACCTCCTTAAGAATAGTTTTTAATATCTTAAAACTGTCAAAGTTTTCTGAAACACAAACCCATGCTTTGAGATCAAAAATCTCATTTACTCTACTATCATTGAATACAAACTGAGCGAGTGTTGTTTTGCCTATCCCACCCATACCCACAATGGGCACAACACAAATGCCATCACTACTTGCATCATCTAATTGCCAAAACTTAAATATCGCTTCTTTGTCAATATCTCTACCAAACACACCACATTTTTCTGGGCAAGAAGTCGTTAATCGTGGTGATCGTAATGTTACTCCACCAACAACCTTTTTTAGACCAAGTTCATTCTGTTTTTCTATAATATTTTTTAAACTCTCCAGAATATTTTCTTGCTCAGATTGAATCCTTTTGTTGAATGAAATAATATAAATAGAGAATGAGTTCCATAACTTACTAGTGTTATTTTGAGATTCAGCTTCTAGTTTGCATCGCAAGGCTTCATAGGCAATCTTATCCAACAGATCATCGGCAACATAAACAGCATCTTTAAGCTCGTCCAACCACTTTTCCACAGCTGGGTTTGTGAATTGCTTCTCCTCTGCATCAACGAGCACTGCATCAGCAGACATCAGCTCTATTTTCAGCTTTTGCACCAATCCATCAATGGGTTTCCTTCCCTTGAGAAAGTCTAACACCTCGCGAGAAGCCAGTCTATCAAATGCAACCTTAAGGAATGCAGAGAGTACTCCACCCACCAAAGCCTCCACCATGCTATCTTCTTTGAGAAAGAAAATGTGCAGAATAGACAGGGAAAGAGGTTGTATATGGATAGTTGCCTATGCTATCTTCTTTGAGAAAGAAAATGTGCAGAATAGACAGGGAAAGAGGTTGTATATGGATAGTTAGGCAACGTTTGAAACAATAATGGAAAGTAGCATCTCGAGTTTTAGAAACTCGAGATCTATATTAAAACTCGAGTCTCAAAGACTCGCTTTGCGAGTGTTTGGGGAGTGAAAATGCCACATAGATCTCGAGTCTTTAAGACTCGAGTTCCATTCAAAAAAAATTTCCCCTATAATGGCATTTTTAAGCCTTACAGTGACGTTTTAAAGCCATATAGCGGCGTTTTCCTAGAAATTTTTTTTTATAAGTGATCACCCCATACCAGGTTTAAGGAGCCCTATAGTGGCATTTTTAAGCCCTATAATGATGTTTTAAAGCCCTATAGTGACGTTTTAAAGCCCTATAGCGGCATTTTTCTACAATTTATGCAACTCGAGTCTTTAAAACTCGATTTCCACGTGGATTTTTTTCTAAATCAGACCCATCCTCTTACAAATCGAGACTTAAAAACTCGAGTTTTATCTTGGAACTCAAGTTTTAGACACTCGAGATGCTAGTTTTCAGTATTGTTTTGAAACGTGACAACTAACTAAATTTTTTTATATTTATTGTTATTTGGAAAGACTGTTCGAAAGAAGTGAGTGATGAGAAACCAAAGGTAAGAGAACCAAAAGAGAGAGAATATCAACTGTTAGAGAGAGCGACAGAGAGAGGTTCTTTCTCAATATCTAGTACAAAAGGAAGTAGGCAGAGACTTTACCTTAGGCCAGGTGTAGAAGCATTTCCCCCTTTGATTATGACATTGGAGTATTTGATTTAAATAGTGTAAATCTTTTAGAAAAAGAAAGGTCTATGTACTTTCTCAGAAAAAGAAAACAGAAAGGTCGTGCCCGTTTGGTACATGTGTTTAAAAACTGAAAATTGTTGTTTAAAAACTTTTGTGGAAATACGTGTGGGTGAAAAAGTGTGTGAAAATACGTGTGAAATGTTGTTTAAAAACTAAAAATTATTGTTTGGAAACACTCACAGTGTAGAAAATTGAAAATCTATGGAGTTAATTGACAAGACGTGCCATTACCAAATACATTTACTTATATTTTACACGGTTATTGAGCCTACCAGGAAGCGCACACATTGATAATTTCACATTAGACATATATGGCTTCTTGTGCTACGATGGTTCCAAGCAATTGTTAAAAAGTGAAACAAACACAATCTGATCAGGAGGTATTTTTAATCTCATCAAACTTAGCTGATAGAAAGGAGCAGTAGAAATATCATAGTCAACAAGTTTTTTTTCTTTCTTGAAATGATCATAATCAAAGTTTGATAACAAAGTTGAAGTGTTGGTTTTTATTTGTTTTAAATTTAATAAAAATTTGGGACTATAATAAATAGTAGCTTTAAGTGGGGGATATCCAAATTGTTCACAGAATGATCCTAATTCCTGTCTGACATACTTTTCATCCTTTTCTAACTGATACTTGAATCTTATATCATTACACAAGTTTAAACTACCTAATCTTTTTATTGTATTGATTATTTCTCCACATGTAACATTGGTGAAATCAGTATGTCCTTCATTGAACAGCCTTTCTCTTACTTGATATGCAAAATGTTTAGGTAATCCTCCAATAAATTTTTCTTTCCAATATGGTTGACTATTAGCACTTCTTACTAACACTTTTGACAAGAATACATCTTTATACCATCTAAAATCTGATAATGTTGGACATTTTAAGATAACTAAGCTATCAAAACTTTCTTCTCTATACTTATCTGGGTCTCCTATGAAATGTTTTGTTATGGCAAAAATTAGTGAATTTACTGCATCTTCGATTCTTTCTCCTCTTTCATTTTTTACTAGTTGTCCATTTGCTTCTTTCTTAAATGCTTGTTTTAACCATGTTCTATTTCCTTCAGTTAATGTATTATCCCATCATCCTTTCAATTGACCTGTAAATCCTATGACTAATGCATGTGCTACTTGGTGATCTGTTTTACCCTCTGATTTATAAATATTTGAAACCATTGTTATTTCCTGTAATGTATTCATTATTTAATAATTAGCTGATAAGCTGCTCTAATTCCTAATTCTCTTTCTTCAAATTGTAAATCTCTGATGAATAAGCTGCTCTAATTCCTAGTTCTCTTTCTTCAAATAGTAAATCTGGTGGTGTGGGTCTAGGATACCAATTTCTTGTCACTGAGGTTGGGATTACATAATTCCTATTTCTTTCATTATATGAACTGCATGTAAGCTGTGCAATGCATGGAATTTTTAAATTTTATTAATATTATTTTTCTAATTAGTTTTTAGAGTATCATCATCAACACTGATATTGATATATTTAACAGTAGATCACAAATTTGGAATTTAATTGATAGCATTAGAAAACAAAAGCCATTTAGATTCATGGTTCAAAACAACAACTATAATTCCAAAAAACCTACAAATTCTTAGAGCATTAGCATGGGGTGTAAAACCTTCCAAATTGCTATTTTACATCCTCATATATAAGTCAAAATGATGCACAATTGTAATGGATATGTGTGCACAATTTTAAATTTTTACTTTTCATGATGAATTCATTACTTCGACTAATTTCTATGACATACTCTATTTCTTTATCCTCTTGAGATTTTAAAATATATATATTGTAGGGTTAAGGGCTCAAATCATATATTGGGCTTTGGGCCTTGGCCGAGAGCGTGGGTGATCCGAGGACAAATAAATAGTAGTGGATGGTTCAAGCTCAAAATCTCATGAGTAAGGAACGAATGGGATGGTGGTTCGAGGAGGAATATCTCCTCGGATATGCTAAGTGCAGCTCAAATATGTATTCCAATAATTAGGGTGACCTTCTAGGAAGCTCCAGTGATATGGACGTGCATCATGAATATACAAGAAGGATAGGAACTCAAAAATATC
>JARYZH020003637.1:0-10309 GCA_030021035.2 Notholithocarpus densiflorus | reverse complement strand
AGGAAGAAAGGTTGGAGAAGTAGTGGGGAGATGAAAAGGTAAGGGAGAGAGAAAGGTTGGAGAAGTGTAAATATTAAAAACAAATGTTAAAAACAATTATAGGAAAATTGGAAAGAAAAAAGATAAGGACTTGGACGCTGATGTGGCTCAACTAGAGCGTAGCAACAATAAATGCTATGCTTCAGTTTATATATATATATATATATATATATATATATATATATAAATGTGTATCTAGCTATACTTTCCATGTCAATATGTGAATAGTAATTTCTAATATGATTTTTGAATCTTTGTTTCATCATAAAAAATGCCATGATCGTTTAATTCACATGTTTGTTTGCATATAAATCCATGATTATTCATGTCTTCCTTTCATATTTTATGACTAATATTTATATGTTCACTTGATTCATGCATAATAGATCTAAGATAATTTCTGAAGTCTCCATTGTGAATCTATAATTCTTTCATCAAAACTCATGTGAATTTATTCATTTTTTAGAGTTAACCTTATGGTACTTCTGGCCATATTAGTAGTTCTAAATACGCAATTTTTGTGGGAAAAAAGTATAAACCTCAAATTGAAATAAGTGAAAATTATGAATAATATTCATATGCTCACATGATTCATGCATAATAGATCTAAGATAATTTATGAAGTCTCCATTGTGAATCTATAATTATTTCATCAAAACTCATGTTTTCTAAATAATAAAAAACGGATCTGAAAATTTTCTATCAAAACCCGTGTTTTCTAAATTGTTGGGAAATTTAAACCCCGGTTGATAGAATTAACTAATTTTAAACCCAAGTTGTTAATTAGATCTATTATGAATAAACCTTGTTCAAATAAAGAAACATAATATCAAGTCAAAATCATGCACAACAGAATACTAAATAAGACAAGATGTGATGACCTAGGAAAACTTATGAAACAAACTAGTTTCACAATTAAAAAACCTGGGGGGAAACCTTCCCAAAAAGCAATCCACTATAATAAAGAGCAGTTTCAGATCTAGTACAAAACTTTTGTCCCTAGACTTTACAATCCCAATAGATGAACTTACAGCAGAAACCTTCTACCACTTCAAAACCTCTAAACTCTCCAATATATGAAGGCCTCCATCCACAATCACAATTGGAACCTCCAATTGACTTCAAGAACCTCTTGACCATTTTCTCATAATGTGAGACTTGGATTAGCAGCCGATGAATTCAACCCATATGCAAATATGAGTAGTACTCATAGTACATGGCCTGTCATTTTGATCTCATACAATCTCCCTCCATGGATGTGCATGAAAAGGTCTTCTTTCATGCTATCATTATTGATTCTTGGTCCAACCTCGCCCGAGAACGATATAGATGTATACTTACAACCCCTAGTAGAAGAACTGAAGGAGTTATGAGATGTTGGAGTAGAAACATTTGATGTGTCTTCCAAAAAATCATTCCAAATGCATGCTGCATTATTGTGGACCATAAATGATTTTCTTGCATATGGTGATATCTCGGGTTGGAGTACCAAATGTGCTCTTGCATGTCGCCCTTGTAACTATGATAGTCAATCTCGTTGGTTAAGATATGATAGGAAATTTAGTTACATTGGACATAGGCAATTCTTGGATAGTGATCATAAATTCCGTAAGCAAAAAAAAATCATTTGATAGGCATGTTGATACGAGATCAACTCCTATTATAGTATCCAGAGGAGAAATCATGTTACAAACGGATGCTATAGCCGATCATGTGTTTGGGAAGAAAAAAGTTAATTTGCCCAATAAAAGAAAAAGAGGGGAGGAAGCCTTAATTGTGTGGAAGAAGAGAAGTATATTTTTCACCTTGCCTTATTGGGAGGACCATGTGTTGCGTCACAATCTTGACGTAATGCATATTGAAAAGAATGTAGTCAATAATATAATCGGCACATTGTTGAACTTGGATGGCAAGACAAAGGATAACTTGAAGGCACGCCAAGACTTAAAGGATATGGGTATAAGAAGTGAACTTCACTTGGAAAAGGTTGAGAATGATCAGACACGTATGCCACATGCCTGCTACCATATGAATACTAGTGAAAAGGATGGTTTTCTGCAAGTTTTGAAAGATGTAAAAGTGCCAGATGGATATTCTTCAAACATCTCACGTTGCGTTAAACTCAAAGAACGCAAGATTAGTGGGATGAAGAGCCATGATAATCACATCTTAATGTAGCAACTTTTTCCGATAGCAATACGTGGATCTTTGCCCCCTAAAGTGAGTAGGCATTTAATTGACTTATCTTGTTTCTTTAGGGAGATATGTTCCAAAGTACTAAATGTGGAGGAACTTGGGGTTCTTAAGAAGAGAATTGCAGTGACATTGTGTGAGTTGGAAAGGATATTTCCTCCCTCTTTCTTTACAGTGATGGTACATCTAGTCATGCATTTGGCTAGCAAAGCCAAAGTTGTTGCCCAATTCATTATCGTTGAATGTATCCCATAGAGAGGTAACACATATAGTAACTTGGTCTATTTGGTTTTGTTTAACTTATCAATTTCTCGTTGTTGATCTTGGGTTTTCCAATAGGTACTTGTCAAGACTTAAGTCTTACGTGCATAATAAAACTTATCTAGAAGGCTCTATTGCAGAAGGGTATATAGTAGAGGAATGCTTAGCATTCTGCTCACGCTATTTTAAATCTGTTGAAACTGCATTCAATCGGCATGTAAGGAATGTTGAGGAATCCATGGGTACAGTGGTGAGCATTACACTAGATTCAAATTCATGGATCCAAGCACATCGTTATGTGCTATTCAATTGTGAAGAAATCACCCCATTTTGCAAGTAAGTAATATGTCCTTGCGTATCCTTTCATGGCATTCAAGTACAATACTCTAACTTAACACTAACATGTTTGTTTACATAGTGTACACATAGCGGAGATCAAGGCTGATTTCCCTTTTCATGTAATCGATGATGTTATTCAAAATCAGCACATGGAGAAATTCTGCAGCTGGTTTAGGGACTATGTAAGTAAAGCATATATATAAAACTATTTTTGGTTGTAACACTTTAGATAGCATACTTATAATAAACGTCATTGTCTATAATAGGTGATGTTAATGGATGCCTCTGAGAAAAAGAAAATCTTTGATAAAGTCATGTGGCTTGCTTGATGTCCAGATAATGAAGCAAAACAGTTCAAGTGTTATGTTATAAATGGTTTGAAGTTTCGCACCAAAAATTCTGAGGCAACTAGGAAAACTTAAAATAGTGGAGTTTGTGTTGTTACTGAAGGTGGTGCTACTTATTATGGTATACTAATGATATTATTGAGTTGAACTACTTTGACAAGTATCGATATGTACTATTTAAATGTCAATGGGCTGATGTTATTAGTGGGAGAGGATACAAAAAAGATGAGTTTGGATTTCCCCTTGTCAATTTTTCACGATTGATACACACAGGTAATCGATTGATTGATGAACCTTATGTATTAGCATCTCAAGCTTCACAAGTGTTTTACGTGGAAGATGTGAGACATAAAGATTGGGTGGTGCTGGTCAAAACAAAACCAAAGGAGGTGTTTGATATTGGTATTAATGCTTCACATGATACTGATGATGATGTGGGTACCTATCTTGAGAATGTCCCTTATAATATAACTATTGATGATACATGTGATGATGCAAATGACAGCCATGCTTGGGCTCGAGTTAATGAAGAAGGAACCATTTATGATACACCATTGATCAGTGAGGATGAATTGTTTGAACAAGACTTTATCGATGATGAAGAGCTTAGCGATGATGAAGAGCTTAGCGATGATGTTTATGAGTCTAATGATGATGACTCTAATGATGATGACTCCAATGATGATGAGTTTAGTGATGATGAGTGTAGTTAATACTTTTGTTATCACTTATCATATTTTGCCTTAATGACTAGAGTTTCAGAACCCCTCTCTTGTTAGTTTCTTCTCCTTAAAATTATATCTCAATGTTTGTGTGTTTTTTCTTAAAGAATTCATTATGTTCTAATACAATTATTTGAGATTTGGATGTGTTAAGATTGGACTAATTGTTTGTATTGTTGGTGCATGTCAACTATTAATTGATTGGCTTTCTAAAACATATCGGAATTCGTTATGGTATTATTAGAAGGTATGTAAAATATGCTTGAAGGCATTGATGCTTTGTGGTTGTAATTCTTTTACTGACAAGGTTTGAGTTCAAATTAAAAATCTAGTTTTGAACAGATTGAAGTAAATTGAATGATATCTCGTTTAATGGTAGGTGATTTATCATGAATTCTAGATGAGCTTGAATCTCACCTTCCCCAAGGGTAGAGGGAAGGTGAGATTCAAGCTAATGACCTCCACCTCAAGAAGTGTGGTACTACTTTTTGGGTAAAGCAGGTGTATGCTGTTATTTTAACTTGAATTAACTTTGTGCATATTTAAGCTCTCTTTTTCTTGCTGCAGGACCATTGCCTGGTTGATTTGTTGCATGGATGGCAGGACGGAAGACTACCAGTAGAAATAACCTGTGTAATAAGGTGAAGTTTTGGGACTTCCACCCTTCAATGTATCCTTTACATTTTAAGGTTATGACTTTGCTATGGAAGATTTGCTCTGATTCTCATAAATAAATATTCTCACATTATTGAGTAATCTTGGTTTGTATGCACTTACTGAATGAGCAAGATGAAAAGTCCTAAATCTCTAAGCTTTTCTTGTCATTCTATTCGATTAATTTATATGCACTTATTGAGTAATCTTAGTTTGTGTGTAGGACGTTCCTCTGGTCCAACAATATCCAGCTCTCCAAAAATCATCAACTGCATCCCATCAACCAAGCAGCTTATAAGTTTTATGTTGGTGTTCGATGACTTTTTGTGTACAAAGAACTACATTTGAACAACCGCATTTTTTGGAAGTGTTGAAAAATATTTTTAAACACTTTAGAACTTTGATTATGGTATTAGCTTAATTTAAGCGGTTGTTTTATTCAAAGGACCACATCTTTTTTTGGTTAATCTTATGATGATGGTTATAGACAATGTTATGTATTTGATAATATATTTCTATGTTAATATAATGTTAGTTTGGAGACATTTGTGGTGTTGTTAATTAGTTACATTTGTGGTATTGTTTCGGTAAAACTAAAAATTATTACAAGTTCTTTGTAATAGGACTGTGGTTTTAAAACCCAGAGGATAAAAAAAAAAATTTAACCTATAGCGGTGGGCAAAAAGTGCTGCTAAAGGTCTAAAATATGTTATAATTAAAGCCCTATAGCGGCGTTTATAGCCCACCGCTAAAGCTTCATGCATATTGCAGTGGTCATAACTATCGTTAAAAGGTGCATATGTTCTATTTTACATGAAGCCCTATAGCGGCTCTTATCGCCTGTCGTAAAGGTTGTCACCTATAGCGGCAGACATATCCTGCCAATAAAGGTCAATTGACCGGAATTCTAACCTCATATGGCGGCGGTTTTCTGCTCGCCGCAATAAACCAAAACCGCCGCTAAATGGTAGATCTATTACGACGCTTTTTGTTACCGCCGCAATAGATCTATAGCGGCACTGCAACAGTGGCGGGAAGAACTGCCGCAATAGCACCCGTCGCTAAAGGTCAAATGTACTTTTAGCAGCGCTTTTGGCCCGCCGCAATAGTTCATTTTTCTTGTAGTGGGGGTTTATATAGTAGTAGTGGTGAAAATATGAATGAAATGTCATTTAATGAGGGTTGACAAAGGATCAAATAGAATCATGAACCTAGACCTTATTTTAGACTTTGGGGAAATCTGGTGCATTAAATGTAAAGATTGGTGGGAGTGAGGAGCAAGCAAAATTCGGTTTTCCCGTAGCTACTGTAACAGCCTGCAGAGCCAAATTAAAAAAATCATATCTTACTCAATTCTGATTGGAACTGTCTCGTTCTTGTGCTCAAATTGAAGCCCCGGATGTCTAGTTTTTGGAAACATTAACCTCATTCACAGATTCAAAATATTGTGAGAGATATCAACAAAATGGTGAGCAGATGTCATTTGTTAGAAAATAATTTCAGCACAATTAACATTAATTGGTCCCAAATTAGTTTCCAATTAACATTAATAGGCACCAATCACTCCCATTTCAGACTTAGTTAGTTCCAAATTTACCCTAATTAAAAAGATAATTGCACAAATTACTCATTGAGTAATTAATGTTTGACTATCTAATTAATTAAGTGTGTGCAACCTTACCATAAAATGTAGTCTTAGCCAATCAAATTATGACAAGTTATTAATCCCAAATTGATTATAATTATAACCAATTGGAATCAATTGTTCATAATCACATATAGTCGGACTCAATTTATGATAATGCATTTCGGCCATTAAAATTTGATTTGATGATAACTTTCAATATGATGGTCCGATTAGGGCTTATTACCAGTCAATTTGATCGTTATAACATTAAGATCATTTTGGTGAAATGAGATTAAGGATCTAATGGCCTGAATTAAGATACATATTCTCAAGGTGAAATTACCATTTTACCCTCCATGTGAGGTTAAATGCAGGTTGCAAAATGGGGTGTCAATAAAATGTCCCTCATTGACAGAGCTTGAAAAGCGAATGTCAACGTATGAAAAAGACACCTAACTTTGCAATCAATATTTAACCGTGGTGAAAGTATGATGCATGCAGATCAAAATGCAGACTGGCATGTAATGGATCAAAATGTGGACCGAATCTCAGGGGAGATTGCCTACGTACCTCTTGGTGAGAGGATCAGGTCCAAACATAGTTCATGCATGCAGCGTTTTTTTTTTTTTATTGGAAAAAAAAATGAGTACAAGACATGCTTACCAACGGTCACGACAAAATGAGGATTTCGGTCGTGCTTTCTAGAGGACCAAAGATCTTGAATTTTGGATGTGCTTCCCAGTGGTCTGATGGATTTGAAGTTTGGGTATTATTCATGCCAACGTGTATGGGTCTTGTACCTTAGTTCCTGCAAAATAAATATTTCCAATTAATACCAGAGCTATTTATTGAGAATAATTGGACATACTAGGCCAATGCCTCTAGTTTGGGACATCTTGCATGCTTTGATGAATGCTGAGTGTGGATAGCTAACTTGATGTTGCGACCACTGGAGAATATGGAAGGAGATTGCAATCTGCCATTTGTTCTGGTGATCTTTCAATTGAAGCTATGCTCAAGAGATTTTTCTTTTGAAGATTTGAAAATTTTTATTAAAGATTTGTTCATTGAGTTTTTCCTTGAAAATTTGTCTTGGAGATTTATCCTTTGGAGCTTTGATTCTGGAGATTTTTCCATTGAAGTTTTCAAAAATTTTAATGAAGATTTGTTCATTGGCGATTTTTCCTATGAAGATTTATTCGTTGGAGATTTTTTCTTGAAAAATTGAGATTTTTGTTTTTCTTGAAGAGTTATCTTGAAGATTTATCCTTTGAACTTTTGAAAAGTTTTAAAGAAGATTTATTCATGGAGATTTCCTTTGAAATATGGAGATTTTTCCTTGAAGATTCATTCTGGATATTTTTCCATTGCATTTTTTAAAAACTTTAATGAAGATTTGTTCATAGGGGATTTTTTCTTGAAAAATAATTTTGGAGATTTTTCCTTTGATGATTTGAATATATTTAATGAAGATTTATTCATTGGAGATTTTTCCTGGGGATTTTTCCTTTTGAAGATTTGTTCATGGAGATTTTTCCATTGAATTTTTGAAAATTTTTTAAGAAGATTTGTTCATGGAGATTTTTCCTTTGAAAAATGGAGATTTTTCCTTTTAAAGATTTGTTCATGGAGATTTTTTCATGATAAAAAAGTGAAGAAGATGAAGATGGACTAGAAATGATGAAGATTTATTCATGAGGCAAAAGAGATGAATTTTTAAAAAAAAAAAAAAAAAAAAAAAAAAACCTAGATTTTGAATGAGAATAACTTTGGCTGGAAGTTGATGTGGATTGCTTGATAAGTCCTTACTTAATTCCTACAAAAAGATAATTTCAATTAGCAGTGGAGTTATTCATTGAAATGAATTGGAAGTATTTGGCCAATGTCCCTAGTTTGGGGCATATTCCATACTTGGATGGAAGCTGAGTTCATTTGATGTTGCGACCCTTGGGGAACATGAAAGAAGATCATGGTCTACCATCCTTGGTTCCTACAAAATGGCTTTCTTTTTCTAGCTTGTTAGAAACCAGTTATCATGAAAACAATTTCGGCCATTACCCTTAGTGTGGACATGCTTGCAAAAAAAAGGGGTTGATGCTTCAAATGAAAACATGCTTTCATGCAAGAAGGACATATCCAAACACAATATAAATAGGCCAACACCCCAAGTTTAAGCATGCTTGATGCAAAACAAATGAGCTTAGCCTAACATGCACCCAAACAATTTTGTCACATTATTTTGAATTTGTTCCCCAAGGTTGTTTGGGTGATTGGGACCGGGCCTTTGAAAGGCTGCCTAAGTACCTCTCTCGTAGAGAATCAAGTCAAGACGTAGTTCAAGAGAACTAGATTTTGGAAAAGAATTTTTTTTTTTTTTTTGGAAATGAGATTTCTCTCTCTCTCTCTCTCTCTCAAAATTATCCTTTTTTCCTTTTTATTTTTATTTTTATGAATAAGAGTTGATCATTTGAACAACTATTTTGGTAAACCATGATGTTATGAGCCAAACTAATCTCTTTGATTAGGAAAGATTGAGATCATTGAACTCATGTAATCAAATTTTCTTATTTCTTTTGAACACTGTCTGATTAAGTCTCCAAAGACAATCAAGAAATGAAATGTGATAATATCTAGGAATTACATTGTTGGGAGCAAACAAGGAGAGTTCTCCAAGTTTGAAACTTCTTTTGAGTCATTTGAGGATTTGAGAATTTGAAAAAAAAATTTTGGCCTCGGACATATCATCCAATGGGGTTTGACAATTTTAAGCATTTTTCCTTTTTAATTCAAGAGAAAATATTATTAGAGTTTAAGATGTGCCTACAACTAGCAAGACTTCAAGGAGGTCTTTACTCATGGGTTGTAATATAGGCCGGGTTTAGGTTATGAAATGAATGATATAAAAAGGCTCAAAATTCCCTATGATGTTCCCCCAAGTATGCATTACTCAAAAATCAAGTATTGGAGGAGTTTTCCCATTTCTTCTTTGTCATCTTCTCACTATTCTTCATTGGTCACTTGTATCAACATTTGTTTTTATGCTCATTCATCTTGAATCATACCTCTAGACTTTCATCTTGTAAAATTCTTTTCTTTTTAGGTTGCATCTTCAAGTTTCCAACTTGGTGGGATTTACCCCTTTTTTTCTTTTCTTTGGCCCTAATTTTTGCCTAGGCTACCCTTTCAAGTTTTCAACCTAGCGGGCTTTCTTTTCTTTTCTTTTTCCTTCTTTCTTTCTTTTTATTATTTATTATTTTTTTTATGTCTCTCATCTCTTGATTGAATGAACTTTTTTGGGGATCTTTTGCCTTCCTTGTTTTTCTTAGCTTAAGTCATTTTGATGCACTCTCTAGACTTATTTCTTACCTCGATGCACTTGCACCTTTCTGTGCCTGATGAATCTTTTCCTTTTTGATGAACTCTCTTTTAGAAGAATCTTGTATTCCTCTTGGCATGATGAATTTTGGGCTCTTCAAACTTGATGCACACTTTTTTTTCTCTCACATTGATGGAATCTCATTTATCTTTCCTTGATTGAGTGAAACCTCATTTTTCTTTGATGATCTCTTATCTTTAGCTTAATGAATTCTCTACTTGTCTTTCATGTCTTCTAGGAGAGCTTTATCAATTAGCTTCAAAGCTACAAGGTCAACTCCTCCTCAACATGAGATTTAAGCATGCATACTTCGATTTTTCACCCTAGATTTAGATTTTTAGTGGGTTCATGCAAAAAAGAGGCTAAGTGTTTAAAGGCTCAAATGGGCTAGCAATGGATAATGATCATTCTAGGTATTAAGGTATAATCTTGTTTTACAAAAGACGGCTTCCTATCCCTAGCAATGCTTGCTTGTAGGCACAGTTACTTGAGTTCTTTTAATAAATTCCTCTTAAAAGAAAAAGTATGAATGCTCTATTGCAGACACAAAAGTTTTTAAAAATTTGGAATGAATGCATAAGCTTTTTGGATTTTCTGATGGATAGATTTTCTTTGATTGCCTTTTAAAACCATTTCTTATTTTATTCAAAGTAATTTAGCAAAAGTGTTTACACGGATCAAATGAAATTAATCATTTCTCAGTACAAGTTGATTGTTCAAGCCTTTAAACATCACAATTTAGAAAAAGTTT
>JARYZH020003636.1:0-10312 GCA_030021035.2 Notholithocarpus densiflorus | reverse complement strand
TAAACAAGAAACAGATTGTGCCGGCCTTCAAAAAATCCAATCAGTAATGCCTAACATTAAAAACAAAACAAAGCAAGCAAAAAAACATAGATGAGAAACTTGAAGAAAAAAAAGAAAATGAAAGCCAGAATGGTAAAAAGTAGCTCTTTTTTGCTACATCCCGAGTGTCCCGTGTCCACATTCTGCACAAGGAGTTCACACCTTTTTTTAATTATTTTGACATCAAAATATGCATTAGCACGTGTGGGAATCAATGTATAATGGCAGCCCACAGAGTTTCATACAGAAGGAGGTTAAGCCAAACAGTGAACTTGCATCAATGCACTGCCACCTGTCAGTTTCATTGTATGAAGCTCAAAACAATGATGCAAAAGGAAACAAGTACAATTACCCTTGTTAACTCTCGACTAAATATTATGTAATATATTATAAACCCGGTTTAAAACACTAATATTACTATTTTCGTATGTGTTATAATAAGTATTACTCTTTATTCAAAAAAAGAAGAAGTAGAGATGTTTATCTCATATTGGTTGTGTGTGTCTAGTGTTCGCTGTTTATAACCCCAGTCTACAACTATAAAGGTTAGACCATTTTGTAGTTGTACTCTAATTATGTAATGTATTATAAACCTGATTTAAAATACTAATATTACTATTTTCGTGTGTGTATTACTGTTTATTCAAAAAAAAAAAAAAAAAAAACCTCTCGACTAAATAGTTTAGAAACTTCAAGAGTCATATTGGCTGGAATCACTTGTTGGTCATCCCACTGACATCACAAAAAAATAGAATAAGAAGAAAATTAACTGATGAAAAGCATTGTCAAAAATTACATGAGATGGTATGCAACTATAAGCTATTTCATTTGCAATTTTGGAGAATGAAGTACATACCCTGTATCTTATCAACTCGCCATCTGGACTATCTGGCTGATCCATCAACCCAACTCATTTCTTTAAAGCAGTAAGCCCCAATCTAGAATTTTGAGGACTTACTACCATCTCTCGAAATCTGATAGAATTTTGAGGACTTATTGCCATCTCTCGAAATCTGATAAACAACTTGAGTTAGAGAAGGGATTAGGAGATTGAAACCAAAATGTTTATTCATTATTACTCAATGATAAAAAAAAAAAAAAAAACAATATTTGAGACAAATTTAGCCAAAAGCTATTGCAAAGAAAAGTTGCATGTGAGGTGATTAATGATTATCTACATATCACAAAATGCTCATTGCACCTAGTTTCGTTAATTATTTGCATAGAGGATAATCTTCTGGCCATAAAGTGCATGTGGCCTTTTTTTTTTCTATTGTCTACACTTTATCTATAAAGAAGAAAATGTCTAAGAAACTAGAAAGTAGGATGTATCCATCATCAAGGTGAGACCACTTTGCAGCGTTTATGCAGCAACCAGGCCTATGGATGTACAAAAAATAACTTTTACATGAGTAAAGTATAATAGATAGAGTTGACTGATAAAGGAGTTTCCGGTGCAAAGAGAATGTTAATATAGTATGACACTAGATATGACAAATACTTGGGTCACCTTTCTCGCTGCATCTTTTGACACACTTGGTCTTGAGTCCAGTTAATGGCCAACTTGAGACTTATTAGTCATGATGCATTTTTCTAATACGTGAAAAGATAGGCTTCACTCAAAAGTATGATTCAACAAATGAAAACATTTAAGAGTAGAATCATAACTTCTTCTTTTTGTAGATGGTAGGAAGGACCAAGGTAATTTAAAATTGTTAGAAATTAAATGGACATGAAATGTATGAAAAGTTAGGGTGATAATATATACTGACAGAAAAATCTTTAAGCCATTTATAGTTCTTGTACTAGCCGCTCTATTCTAAGACTTGCAATTTAACTAGCTAGAAATCCTCCATCCCTTTGGTTCCTAATCCATATAGTTCATCTTTCAGCCCAAATTCAGCATTAAAAAAAAAAAAAAAAAAAAAAAAAGAAAAAAGGAGAAAGAAGTATGTTGCTAAACGAGCTATTACCCTAAAATCATGACAGATTGACATGGGTGTGGTAGTACAGTTACTCAAGATTGATTCTCCTAAGTAACACACAAGTAACAATGGTTACCTTTGTTATTTTCTCTAGATCATCCCTTCCTCCATCAGTTACGTCATCCCCAAACACAACACGTTCCGCACAACGTCCACCATGAGCCACCACCATTTGCATCTGCATGTAGCCAAAGGTTGTATAACCTTGGTCTACCATATCTTCTCGGGGATAGAACACAGAGATTGCAGTTTCCTGCTCATGTTAAAGGAACCCTATCGGAACGCAAATCCTTCAACCTAATCTGATGGCATGACTAAAGTCCATTTCTGTAGCCAGAAATCTTACCTTGCCACCGGGCAGGAGCTGAGAAAATGCATGACAATCAAATCGAGGAAACAAATGGGTAATACTATGTGACCAGCTTCATGTACAGTCAGCAGTCTTTTCTTCTCCAAAGACACCTATTACAAATTATGCAAGTCCAATGATAAAAAAAGTACAGCATGACTTTCATAAGCGCACACAGAATAAAAAATAAACCCAATGCCAACAGACTTACACTTTCTTCGCATTTCCTGCTCTTCCTCAGTGAGAAGTACACCCATACCCTCAAGCAATTGTTTATCTAGCACATCAACAATGTCTTCCTGAGAGATCTTGGAGTGTCCTTTCCTCACCTGCATCAAACAATGAAATTTGTTTAATCAAAATAATAACTAGCCTACCATTCAACTCATGATTGTTACTAAATGCATGAAAAATTATTAAAGGATGCTCCAAAGTTACAATTCAATCTAAAAGACCCAGATAGTCACAAAAATTATAAGCATGAGAAATGACACTTTTAGAGTCATGTATCAAATTCCCACCGACAATGAACCTTTCAAGATGATAAGATGTTCACCAAACATACTCTACAGGGAAGGTATCTTTTTTTTTTTTTTTTTTTTTGCTACAGTAAGTTGAGGGACTCTCTCCAACGAGAGAGCCAGAAGTGCCACTAAGCCAAGAAGATATTGGTGTCTAAACGGTTGAGATTGTGAAACAGAATTGAGAATGAAAATGTCAGTGCATCAGCAGTACATATGATGAAAATATGAATTTACATGGGTGTGCACACAAATCAAGGTAATAGCTTGAATATTATAATTGAACTAATTAGGAGGATAGGAGCATGTAAAGCCCACTTAGTGTAAGCCCCAACCAATTAAACTTTAAGGGGGAAAAATTAGATTATACACATGTATCCATACCATAATCAAAGCTATTTCATCTACTGCATGCATAAGATTTTTTTCATTTTTTATAATGACATATAATAGTTCCTAAACCCTCTATTTGTCATTTGTATAGTACTTTAATTATTAAAAGAAATACATATTGGGACAAGTTAAAAATTAATTGTGTAAATTTTGGGACCTTATCTCCTATAATTCGTGAATATATGCCCTACAACGTAACAACTGTTCCAATAACAAAGTGTGAAATAATTAAAAACACACACACACACACACATACACAACCTCAAACTGACAACTAACTTGTCAAACCCTAAAAACTTTCATGACCCATTTATTGTCAACAACCAAACAACTCCAACTCTCAATAATCCTTCCCAACCACAACCTACCAAATTTGGAAAAAAAAAACTATTTTCCCATATACTTTTTTCATGAGAAACAAAGAAAAGAAAGTTGTGATCTCTCTCCCTAATTTTCTTTCCAATTTGTTATACCAATGACATATATTCAAGCAAAGACAATGTCTTGAGAGACCAAATAAGATATGTGACACAAAGTGGGTAGAGATTTTCTATGACATTATCATTTACAGACATGGTTTTGAACTAAGGTTGAATTGGTTGGTGGGTAGAGAATTTCAAGGTTTTTAAAATCAGATTGAGATTGAACTGAGGTCATATTGTGATGACGTCATAATTAATTAAAAAATAAATACATTAAATTAGTAAAAATATAAAAACTGACTAAAATAATTCAAATAAATATAAATATCTATATTTCAAATATATTTTTCATATCATAACATTCATAAGACAAATAAGTAATATTAAATCATAATCAAACATAAATAAATATTGAGTTTCTCAATCAATGGATATATATATATATATATGAAATTAATATACTTAAACTTTTTGTTAGAGTTCAATATTCTATGCAAGTCTTTATCTAAATTATCTTAAATCATGTTTAGCCCATTTGATTACCCAATACTTTTTTATTATGCCCAACCCTATTTAGTATTTATGAAATAAAAAAACAAATACAAAACTGGAAGAGGGGCCGACATTGGTTTGTCTGCCCATTAAAAAATTGATCAAGTACAAACACAAGCCGAAGCCAATTTAAGAAAGAAATAACTGGTTAAAGGCTTGCAAGTATTTGGTACACTATAAGGTGTATGACAACTAAGTTTGCCTAAGCATTGGTTTGTCCGTCTATCGTTTGCAACAACATGACCTTCACTGTGACAATCAAGCAAAGAAGACCTGCAGAAATGGCGAAAATGCAGCAAGAGTGAATGAGACAGAGACAGAGACAGAGACAGAGAAGAAGAATAAGAAGAAATAGCGATGCAATCTCATGGTTTGACAGCATCTCATGGTTTGTTGAAGCTAGGGGTGTCAATTCGGGTTAGCGTGTTGGGTTCGTGTCATGTCAAGGTAGGGGTATTCGACTAAGTGGCTCAACCCGAACCCGACCCCGACCCATTTAATAATCGTGTCATGATCTTTCAACTCTAACCTGACCTGTTAATAAGGCGGGTTGACCTGACCCAACCCACTTGACACGCTTAATAAATGGGTCGTGTTAGGTTGACACGAATATAGCACAACCCATTTCAACTTGTATAATATTAAATATAACATCCATATGAATTTTTTTTTTTTTTTTTTTTTTTACATCCTAAAAGTAGTGCATACGCTTCAAGTCTTCAACCCACATTTTAAATAATATAGTTCAACAAAAAACATAACATCTATTTAGAAATAAGTTCTTTACACCCCAAAAGAAGTGCATACACGTCAACCCAAATTCAAAATAACATAGTTTAACAAAAATAAAATAACATAGTTCAACAAAAATTTAATATCCTCTGGGTTTGTAAAGTTTCAATTTCCAATTATACATCTTGTTAGTTTTTGTATATAATTACTCACTTTTCTTTTTAAATTTAAAATATAGTTTGGATATAAAAGGTATTTGACAAATATAAAATAAAATGAATATTTATTTGTTATACTAGTTAAACGGGTTATGTTAAATGGGTCATTTTGGGTTGACACAAATAAATTGGCGTGTCAAACGTGTCTATTGTGGGTTACGTGGTTTGACCTACTTATAACACGTTTCTTATTGTGTCTCTTTTGGGTTGACCCGTTTATGACCCAAACTGGCTTCAAATCTGATAATTTAGTGGGGGCTCCTTGGTGGGAAAGGTTGGATTCTGCATTGGCATAGTTTAGGCTAATAGGCTCTTTATCTATAGAGGAAGAGAGCTTGTAGATATATATAGAAAAAAAATAAAGCAATGGATGTTCTATTTCTAATAGGCAACAGTTGAACGTTTTGAAAAACCTCTTGATCGGGAATAGGAAGAATCACCACTAATCAAGACAGATTTGAAGAAGGTTTGAATTAGTGCTCAATTAGTTGAAAGAATAGCAACACTACAAAAAAAGAGTCTACTAGCGATGGTAAAATGCCCTCGCAAAAATTCAAATATCGTCGCAAAAGGTTATTAGCGAGGGTATATGGCCCTCGAAGGCCGTTGTATTTGCTCTTGTTACTAAAACAGATTTTGTGACCATACCTTCGCAAATAAATAATTTACGAGAGCAATCCACCGTCGTTACTGAACAAATCCGCCCTCACAAATATATTATCAAACGACGAGAAAAATCGACGACTTATTTTTAGCGAGGGGAAGCAGTCGTCGTTAACAACTATTTGTGATGACCTTTATTCCCTCGCAATTAGTTATTTGCACTACAAAAAAACCGTACTATTGCGGCGGGCCAAAAATGCCGCTATAGGTCTTCAATTATATTAAAATGTTAGCCTTTCAGCGGCGGTTTTTGCCCGCCACTATTTTTTTTTTTCCTCCTAAATTCTAAACCCACATATCTATTACAAATAACCTGTAATAATTTTAGCTCCACTAAAACAATACCCCAAATGTCTCCAAACTAACATTATATTAACATATAAATATATTATCAAATACATAACATTGTCTATAACCATTATCAGAGTTACAAAGTGTTTAAACAAATCCTTCAACACTTCCAAAAAATGCAGTTGTTTAAACGTGGTTCTTTGTACACAAAAAGCCATCAAAAAATTAAAGCATCTTCAGTATTGTAGCACCATCATTAGTAATTGTTACATCTCCAATATCATCAACGAGCATCTGAAATCATCAACCAGAAAGCAAATCAAAATTATACCCTTTGGCAGAACCACATAGTCCAAATAAACCACCTGTAAACGAATGAAATTGTAATTAAAAAGAAAGAAAGAAAAAAAAAAATCATTGTGGTGCTTTGAAATCATAGATTGAAAAGTATAATTGTTACCATTCAAGCATTTTCTCAATGGTGATAGCTTGACCAAGTTGAGAGAATATCAAACATGGAAGTAAAACCAAGTTGAGAGAATATCAAACATGGAAGTAAAAGTGGAAAGACCAACTACATTACACATATAGTGGGAACAATGAGTTATGGTGCTCAAATTTGTTGATAGGTAAATCTAAGTTGCAGAGTAAGTTAATAATAAGTGAGTATCAGAGCATGACATATTCAACAACAACAACAACAACAGCAACAAGAAGCTTTAGTCTCAAAATTTTGGGGTCAATGAGTATTACCCCATTTAAAAGTTTCCTTCCACTAGCAGGCAAAATGTTGAGATACTTAGAAGCCATAAGGAATCCCAAAAAGCACATTGTGAAGACCTTTGCTAGTCTAGCCTAGTCACGAAAAATAGGATATTGTAAATGAACAACTTGAACACACAGAACTCATAATTTTATAATAACACAACCAAAGACTCAAACTAAGAAAATACAAAGGAAGAGATAGATTGCATTAGAACATAATGAAAAGGTAAAGAACCCCTATTCTCCACAAAACCCTAACATTTTGGTATTGGATAGAGGAAAACAGAGCATTTTTCCAAGTCCCCAAAATGGGCAGATGGAAAAGAAGACAACAAAAGGTCAAGGGTTTTCTTTTTCAATTTTTTTTTAAAAATACATTAAAGTATTGCAAGCATATCTAACCAAGTGGAGAAAAAAATGGGCATCTTCAATTCTCTTAAGGCATATGTGTACAGTGGAATTCTTAAAACAAAGAACAAGAAGCAACAGGTTGAAAAAAAAAAAAAAGAGAAAGAAAGAAAGAAGGAAGAAGACCACATCATGAAAAATAGAAGAAAAAGAAGAAACAATGGCACAAATGAGAAAAGAAGGACAATACCTTTCAGTTGGCTTTCACGTGGAGACAGCTCCAGACCTGCACAAATCAAAAACCCACTTGGTCAAAATGCTGTTTGGAGGAAAGGGGCAAGACCCATAAGAGATTGTGAAAAAAAAAAAAAAAAAACCCCCAAATCTTTAATCATTCCCATCCTTACTAACAATATAAATACTCAAAAATAATCTTCACTATTATTTTGGTGGATTGATAATAATAGATGGCTTGAGAGAGGGACGAAGGAGAAATAAGAGAAAGCTACTTGTTTATGGGGGTAATTTGACACCCACTTTTGGCAACTACTTGTTCGTCAACAACCTTTTTTTTTTTTTTGGTAAACCAAACCACATAATATAGAGAGCCTGCCTACTTCACTTGGACCTTAAAACGTGTTATCAAACGTTTATGCATGATCACATTCTCAATCTTTCATCTAAGATATATATTTAAAAAACAATGTAAGGAAGCCTTAATCTTTCATCTCAGATATATATTATAAAAAGTAAAAATAAAAATAAAAAGGTAAGGAAGCCCCAGACTTCCTTACAATATAGTATAAGCCAAGATGCAACCTTCATAATCATGTTTTTGTACACTGGACAAAGCACATCAGCCTTGGCAAAGTAAAAATAATCAATCCCAATCTGCAATACTATAAACCCAAATATACATTTAACATCTCTAGAGTACCAGGATTCTCAATTTGTCATTTGAATCTCCACAATTAAAATAATTCTTTTCTATTGGTAACAGGATCCAACTATTATTAGATTGCCAACTTGGCAATTTTGTAGGCCAAGCTTTTGGAGGACCACCTAATGGCCATAATTATAACATGAAATTTAACAAGTTCTTTGTAAAAATTTATCCTTTGCACATGAAAAATGTAGACAAAAGTTGAGGAACTTAAAAGTCAAAATGACATGAGTCCAATTATACTTTTCAAAGGCCTGTTTGTCATCTAATATAGGTAGCCATCCACTCACACAGAGATTATATATATATAATGATACTACCAACAAAAGCATGAGGACCAACCATTTAAACGGAAGAAGCCGAAGATTAGAGAAGTAGTGGCCTCCATGAAAACAGCGTAAGGCAAGCAGAGCGCCAGAGTGAGAGTGTGGACCCCAACGTATGCGGGCATGGCCCACAAACCCGTGCTATCCGACCATTCTCCGAGTAATTTTTAGGTACTCCCGGAGCACGGAGAATAGTTCTCTGTGCTCCCTCCTCTCACATTCATAGTAGGGTTCACTCATTCAATTCATGGTGGGGTCTACCATGAATGTGAAAGGAGGGAACACCATTTCACTATACTCTAGGACTACTTAAGAATTTTCCCCATTCTCCTAACACCTTCATTGCTCCTTTCTTGTCCCATCCGTACCTTTTGCTCAGCTCCCTCACTCTCTCATGCCTAAACACAAAAATTGAAAGCATTTAATTTTTATTTTTTTTAGACTTATTCTAATATAAGTAATAGATTTAATATTTTTTGACAAAATTTTTGTTGCCATTCATGGGTTAGCAGCAACAACAACAAACTCAACACTTTTAAAGTGAAGTGAGTACCTTAGCCGGGTAGGGCACTGATTCATCCGCATCCAAAATGCCATGAACCCCAGGAGTGTGAGGGGTAATGGCTGGGATTCAAGTCTCTAGGAGAGAATTTTACACACATATACATTTTTTAATTTTTTTTTTATGAAACACACACATGCACTTAGATTAAATTAGAATAGAATTTCTATCTTGTAAAAAAAGAAAAAAAAAAGAAAAGAAAAAAAAGGTGCCTCATAAAAAAGAGAGACGAGAGAGTGAAATTAAAAAATAGTGCCTAGGGTGCCTAAAGAAAAAGGTTTCGCAGTGTAAGTGCAGTCATGTTTGAAGTCAGTGAAAATTTTAGGTGAGTCGTAACCATCTTCGATCAATATATACAAGAACTAGTCTCCTCAGACCAAGCTAAGGATGACTTTCTTTGGATAAAATCTATCTGTTCTTGCTTTATTGTCATCTGGACCCATTATAATTGCTACTTAACTCATTAGAGCCTAGTTTTCCAACTCACTCTCTACAAATTTATTGTACTGGGCTCACTAGGCCAAGATCCCATACGTAGATTAAAATTGTTAGTTGACTATCTTAATTCGCCCCAAATTGGATTGGACCCAACATTTTCAACCAAACCCACAATTTTACAAAACAAATTGAAATCTCATGTACTATTTTGTTTCTATCTCATGTAATTCAAATATTTTTTTTTTCCAATAAGAACTACTACCATCAAATATGGTTGTTACCTCAAAAATCCTGGAAATATTGATCCAACAAATCTTCCAAAATGATTGGGAAAATGATCCTAACCATTTATCTTAAATTGAACTTTGGGATTATCTAAAAATAAATCAATAAAATTGAATGTTTAATTTTTACTAAAATTCATAGATCACCATGTTTATTTTTTAATGGAGTTCTATACTTTATAGTATATTCTCATTACCGTAGATTCATTTTGTTCTTTGACGTCAATGATGAGAAATTCCGGGAGATAATACTTCCACGGAATTACTTAGATGGAGTATCTCTATTTGAACATAAAAAACTTGCAGTATTCGAGGGATCGCTGACTTAGATTGCTTTCAGGGGACTTGGTGATGATGGATGGATTGATGAGTGCCGCGTATGGGTGATGAGGGACTATGGTGTTTTCAGATTTACTCAGCTAATCCCATGGAATGCTTAGTTTTACTCGATGAATAAACCATAAGGCGATCATTTTTTCAA
>JARYZH020003635.1:0-10315 GCA_030021035.2 Notholithocarpus densiflorus | reverse complement strand
AAGTGTATTTTAAGCATTTAGCCATGTTTTTTTCATTTGCATTGGTTATATTCAATTTTGAGCTATTAAAACATCCTCTAGTCTAACATTCCCATATAACATTAGTCTAAAAAGAAAATTAAAGCTTTTAATAAAATATGATCTACAATAACCTGTATTAGCAGAAAGTGAGTACTTTTCTCATTGCATTAGATTTAGTTCCAATGAATTGTCAGTACTTTCATCAATCTCCTCTTTTAAATTTTTTTTTTTTTCCCACCTTTGTTGACTATTTCTCTTTCTATTTCTAGCTTCTTACCTATAATTTGTACTAAAGTAGCTTTTTTTTTATTATTTTGCTTTTCCACCATTTCTTTTGAACTATTATTATTAGTTTTCCAACGGTTGACTTTTTCTATCTCATCTTTTTTATCTATCTTCCTACGTAGAGATTCTTTAAAAGTACTGTTATCTTTTGGTTTTAGCATGTCTTTAACTTTCCCTATTTCTTCTTTTGTCTCTATCCGACTCTTTTGTCTTTCTATTTTTTCTAACATTTCTTTAACTATGCCTTCCCATATAAGTCTCTTTCTAAAAGAAAATTAAAGCTCTTAATAAAATATGATCTACAATAACCCTGTATTAGCAGAAAGTGAGTACTTTCTCATTGCATTAGATTTAGTTCCAATGAATTGTCAGTTATTTCCGTGATTCGTTGGCTAGAGCTAAGCACTATGAAAAAACTTGCTGTGGAAACCAAACTAAAAATATACCTAACTTTCTTTCAGTCATTTCTTCGAACATCTTAAGTGCAATTACATCTTAAACACAGTAGCAATTACAATGTTACAGTTCTGGGTACTAAAAAAGAAAATGATCGTAACAATTAAATGTAGCTGAAAAACACGCAAAAATTTTGAAACTTGGATTTGGCTTCAAAGATAGGCCACATACATTGTCGTGTTGATCTACCTATCCAGAAACTAAAATCAGCTCCAACATTATGGCTAAAAGACCATATATCATTCTTTCTCAGGTTGTTGTTTCGGCTTAGTCTCGTGAACACTCCACCGGAGGCAATGTCTACACACAATAGTAGTAGAATAAGACATATCAAACAGGTCATGCAGTCATGGATAACAAGATAGGACCAGTGTTTCAAACATTTTATCAAACAGGTCATGGGCCTATAAAATATTTGGATATAACATACTGACAATGTGCCAAAGATTGAAATGGTTATGAGAGAGAGGCTACATTTTTTTTATTTCGATCTCACACCCTTTCTCTCTCTCTAGCGTCGCGGGAAATATGTGTTTTTTAATTTTTAAGGGCTTTCCTCCCAGAGTTACTAGTGAACTTATAAGCAAATCAATTATAAAGTCTGAAAGGCCCAATTTGGGGGACCTCTTACGTTGAAGACTTGGCTCTTCTTCTTTTTTTTAAGGTATTGGGCTTTGGTAGTTGGCTATTAATGGGCTTAATTGGATCTAATGCATACTTCAAAGCAAGATTTTCCCCCCTATTTGTTGAAGTCTTGTAGTTTTGGAAACCTCCGTATTTAAATTTCAACTCCCCTAATTATTGAATTATAAAAAAAAAAAATGAGAAATTTTTATTTTTTTATAGATACCATAGAATTTTAATAGTGGATTCACTCCATAATAATTACAATTTATCATTAGACTAATTAATTTTTAGTGCAGATAAAATTCAAACACTAAATCTCTTATTTGATGACAAAATATTTTACCACTTAAAACCACCAATAGAAGAGAATTTAAGAGAGAGAGAAAAAAGATTTTCTCTTGTTAAATAGTAGAAGTTTAATAAATTTATACTTAAATTTTAAATAATAATAATAGTAATAACTTTAGGAATAATAACTTTAGGAACTAATGTATTAAAACTTCAATATGTATTATGTTGGCAAACCATGATCAAAACATAGGTGCGGTTTGGATTCGGCGTCTGTGATTCACGTCTGCGTTTTTTGGCTTTTTTTTTTTTTTTTCTTTCTTCTGCGCACGCGTTTAGGGGACACGGCTACTGTTCATGAACAGTAGCCGTAGTTTGTTGACTTTTCAATCCCTTTATCAGTTCTGTGGGTCCCGTGAACAGTGCACGTGACCCACAAATTTTATTTTTCAACAACTTTTTCATTAAAAATGGGTCCCACGGCACTATTCACACATTTAAAAATTATTTCGTTACAGTGTTTTCAGGTTCAGTTTTCAGTTTCAACAAAAATAAGCTCAATCCAAACAGACCTATAGAGTCTAGGTTTAGGTTTGCTCAACGTGTGATTTAATGTAAAATTGGAATCGAGTGATTGCAGAATTTATTGGACAAAATTTGCAAGGCTCGATCGATCAAAAATTAGACTCGATCGATCGAAACTCGTACAGATTTAATTTTCTGCAGAAATTCCAATTCAGCCCAAGCCCATATGACATGTAGGGTTAAGTGTTTTACTCCAAGTATAAAAGGAAAAACCCTAGCTACGTTTTACAGGTCTTTGGAGAGTTGTGTGTTGAATCTTCTGTGAGATCTGAAAGGTGTTTACCTTCACACACACACATAGAGTTGTCAAGATCAAGATTCGCGTCAAGAACTTGATGATTTTTTCAGTTGCTGCATAAAGAATTTTAAAGAAGATCTAAAACCTTTGAGGGGAGTCTCAAAGTCACAAGTAGGAGAACTTGTGATTGCTGCAGATCAAGGAAAGAAGTAGTCCGTGGATTTGGAGCTGTCACGTGGTCGTCGTAGTAAATTTTCTACTCGAGGTAGCAATATAGCCCTTTATATAGTAGCTTAAAGCTTATCAAAATATAGGTCACGAGTACTTGTAGAAATATACCTTATCAAAATATTTACCTAAAACAGTGTAAAAAAACTAAAAACATAATATAAAAATCACCAAAAGACCCAACCAATACTATGTACTATCTAGTAGCAAGATGGCTTTCCATGTATCAATGAAAGTTGTTCACTTTGAAAAATGTTTAATCTATAATATATACTTACAAATTGGTCGACAATCAACATAATAACTATTATTTCAACACATAATAAATAAATATTGTAATTTCTATTTTATGATTATTGATATAATAATGTGTAAGATTTTTTTTTTTTGGGATAAGTAATGTGTAAGATTTATATATTAGAAAAGTCAAAACAACATTAATAATAGGACCCTTAAATACCTATGATATAATTTTTTTTTTAAAACCTCACTTTCTTTTACCACCGCACTCTAAGTGCTTGTGGTTGTGGAGTATGGGGGGCAAGGTTCGAGGTTATGTTTGGTAACAGCTTTTATTTTTTATTTTCAAAAACTTGTTTTGGGGAATATAATGAAAAAATGATTTTCTTGTATTTTTGAAATCAAAAACATGTTTGGTTAGTTGAAATTAAAAAGATAGTTTTTTGAAGAAAAAAATTGAAAATACTAAAATATGTTGTTACTAGAATTTAAACTCTAATGCTAACTCATTAAATGAGACAAATTCATTAAGGCTCCGTTTGGGAGTTCATAAGGAAAGGGAATGGAATGAAATAGAATAATAATAAGGGAATGGAAATGAATTGAATGTATTTAAATAAGGGAAATGAATGGAATGGAATGAAATTAAGTAACCTTGATTGGATGTTTTAAAATAAAGGAATGGAAATGAATGAAAATGAATGGAATGTAAGTAATTTTGTTTGGGAGTAATATGGAGGGAATGGAATGGAATCATTTTATGACAATATTACTATTAGACCCCTATTTTAAAATAAAGAGTTGAATATATAGGGGTATTTTGGGAGTTTTAGTAAAAAAATTATTAAATCTAATTTCATTCCCTCCCATTCCTCTCAATTTCGGGAGGAATGAAAATTTGAGATTTTAAGGGAATAGAGAGAAATGAGTGTTCCCTTCTACCCATTTCATTTTCTTCTACTTAAACTCCCAAACAAGGGAATGAGCTTTCTATTCATTCCATTAAAACTCCCAAACAAGAGAAGGAAAAAATATTCTAAAATGATTCTTTTTATTCCTTTCCATTCAATTCCATTCTCCCCTCCTAAACGAAGCCTAAATAAATGTGTATTTTTATTGACTTTTGAAAATTAGAAACTAAAAACAGCATTTTGCATATTTTCAGTTTCCTTCACAAGTTGAGTTTTAAGAACAGTTTTTTGTTTTCTATCCATTTTAGGTTGCCAAACAAATTTTTTAGTCTCAAAAATAGAAAATTGTTTTTGGAAACAAAAAATAAGGAGAAAAAACAGGTACCAAACATACCCAAGTCTTCAGAAAATAGCTTCACACATATATATATACACTTAAATTTGGCTAGAATTAAATTAAAAAAAAAAAAGGAATTTCTATTTTGTATTTAAAAAAAAAAACCATTATATGAAATTCAACCCATGCATTCAAAAAAAAAAAAAAAAAACACTTTTCCCTTCGCCTTTTACCGAACTTTATTAAATTAATATTAAAAGAGAGCTTTTGCATTTTCCCGGAAAGGAGCATTGAAATTTCGGTCCTCTTTCATCACTTCCAAATTTCTAGGTCCTCTCCAAATTCTCTTCTCAGTCTTTTCTCTCTCTTCATTTGCAAATTTCAGATTGGATTTCTACTCACTCTGATTCGGCCCAATTTCAAAACTACGCAAGTCAGGTTAAGGATCAAGTTATTTCTTCTTCCCTAATTTCAGATCCACCTGTTCTAGCCCCAATCTCAGGTGCGTCTCTTTGATTCTCTCAGTCTCATCTACTGTTAAAATTTTGTGGAGTTTGATGTGTTGTTACAGTCTTTTTTTGCTCTGATTTTTGGACTAAATTATTTTAGTTTTTTTGAGTATTTTCTGGGTTTATGATGTTTGTGCTATTTACTGGGTTTATGATATGAGATCAGAACTTCAAATATCAACACCAAACCCTTAAAACTGAGATCTTTTGTCTTTATTTTCTGGGTTTATTTTATGAGGTCAAAGCTTTTTATTTTTTCAACTTTGCATTCTTCTTTTATCTTCAGGTTGGGTTCGTCTGTAGAAGAAACGTGGGTAGCCATTCTGACATAGGCCCCACTTGCTTTTTACAAACCAAAAACCGAGTTCAAGTTTGGGTTCCAAACAGGAATTTGAAAATTGAGAACTAAATTATAAAAATTGAGATATGGGTGTGTTGAGAATCAAACACTGTACACTTTCAAATCTTTGACCACACTTGCTTATGCCCCATTTGAACTCTAAATTTAATTTTCTTTTATTGCGATGATCTTAGCCACATGATAACTAGATTTGACTGTGTAGAACTCATTGTTGGAATGTGACCAAAACATAGCATCATTTGTCTGATAACAAGTTAGGGGAACACGTAGAATTGCCTCAACATCCCCACTATCAAAGTAATAAGACTTTAGACCAAAGAGTCGTAATAGCCATCTTAATTTTATGTTTTCAACAATGCTTGCAAATTGTGTCTTATTCCCAATTAAAAATAAATTCTCATAAAATAAAATAAAAAACTGTTAAAAATAAAGTGAGGCTAAAAAAGAACAATCTCCATTAAATTTAAGAAAATAGTTTAAACTTTAAAGTTTTAATAGTTTGCACTGCAAAGTGCAAAGAATTTATAATTTAGACTTTTAGAGTAGATTTAAGTAATTAATACATAAAACTAACAATATTTATGTTTTTGTTTTTTTGAGCTGACATGATTTATTATTTTCGTCGTGCAAAGACGTAGTCGTATAACTAATACTAGGCATATGCACAATATATATGAGCACCTGAACTATGCAATTGCACTTTTTTGATGTAAAGAGCAACCACATCAGTGGTTGCAAAAATTTGAAAAATACAAAAAGTGCTTAATTTTGCACATTTTAACCCAAAAAACACTCACATCAGTCTATGTAAAAATGTGCAAATATACAAAACTGTTTTGCAAATGAATAGTAACCGTGCATATATGCACGGTTACTGTTGATGTGTAAATGATTTTTTATTCTTTTTTTCTCTCTCCCTCATCTGTCTTCTTCTCACTGGTCCTCTGACTCTCACCTCACTCTTTTTTTTTTCTCTCTCTGCATCAACCCTCTCAGCTCTCTGTTTCTCTCATCTCATAAGCTTCCTCTTCCATGGCCGGACCCACAGATCAGCGGGGTTATGCATCATGAGCGTCGATCAGAGCTGGGTTGAAGGCGTCGATCAGAGCTGGGTTGAATGGGTATCTGGTTTAGACGCACCTGGGCTTTGATGCAGCTTCCATGAATGGGTATGTGAATTTCATTGATGGTAGCTTGGTTGAATGGGATGGTGGCTGGGTTGTTGTGTGGCTTGATGATGGTGGCTGGGTGGTTGGATGATGGTGGCTGTGTGGGTTGTGTTGGGTCTGTGAGAGAGATGATAGTGGGAAAAAATGACTATTTTATTGAATAAATATATATATAAAATAGAGAAACTGACGTGAGAGTTTTGTAAAAATAGGAGTGTAAAATAGAAAAAGTAAGTTTTTTTTTTCTTCGCAAAATGGACAGATTTTTTGCATCAATTGATGCGGATGCTATAAGAGAGAAAAGTTAAAAAGTTAAAAATTATTCATTTGTTCTAATGTTAAAATTAATAATGAATTTCTTTTTAAAGTTTAAAAATCTCAGTTCTTAAGATGAGATTGTTTAGTTAAAATAATCAAATAAAGAAGATTGTACTTGTAGGTATTGGGTAAAGTAATCTATGAAATCCTACTCCATTTCTTTAATTCATTTTCTGTATTTTCACATTTCATGTGACCTTTCACGGTTTTTGATGTCTTTAGTACTTTCCAACTTTTCAGATATTATTGTTTCTCCTTCTCATCTCTTTACCTTCTTCCCTGACTTGGCCAGACCTTTTTCTTCCCTCTCTCACTTTCTTCCATTCTCACACCCTCTCGACCTCTCAGGATCTTCTCATCGTTTAGCTCTTCTCAAAAAAAAAAAAAAAAAAACACTCATGCTTTAGTTCTTTGTTTTCTCTCAGGAGCACTGAAATTTCTAGGAAGTGGAAGTACTCAGAAAAATATAATAAAAAAGAGCAGTGGAAGTTTCTTGTAATATTTCCTAAAAGGAGCACTGAAATTTCATCACTTCCAAATTTCTAGGTCCTCTCCAAATTCTCTCCTCAGTCTTCTCTCTCTCCCTCTCTTCATTTGCAAATTTCAGATTGGATTGGACGCATTTTCAAAACTACACAAGTCTGGTTGGGGATCAAGTTATTTCTTCTTCCCTAATTTATTTTTCTTTTTAATCGTTTTTCGGTTCTAAATTTCTAATTGATTATTATTTTTTTTGGTTTTTATAAATTTTGCATGCGGATCTATTTTTCTAATGGCTTTAATGGACATGAAAACGGAGTCATTAGCTTTCCCAAGTTCTTCTTCTTCTGCTGCCCGACGGAAGTATGATGTCTTTCTCAGTTTCAAAGGCGTGGACACCCGCTACAAGTTTATGGGTCATCTATACCAAGCTTTGATCCAGAAAGGCATTGTCACCTTTAAGGACGATGAAAAACTTGAGAGAGGAAAATCCATTAAACCAGAGCTATTGAAAGCGATAGAAGAATCAGAATTTGCTATTGTCATTCTCTCAGAAAACTATGCATCTTCAACTTGGTGCTTAGATGAACTTGCAAAGATCATTCGCTGCAAAAATGAGACAGGAATGACAGTTCTACCTGTTTTTCACTATGTGGAACCATCCGATGTACGAAAACAAATGGGAACTTTTGAGCAGACATTTGTTAAACATGAAGAAGAGGAGAACAAAGAGAGGGTCGAGAAATGGAAAGATGCTTTGACACAAGTGGGCAACCTCGCCGGATGGCATTTAAAGGATGATTGGTAATTTAACTTCAACTTATTTATTTCTTTTAAATGTTTAGATGACCCACTTCATATATGTAACTTTATTTGGAACCTTAAGCAAATCTACATCCATGTTTATTTTACTTCTTTTAATTTTGACCTCAGCAAATCAATTTATATATTTTTGTTTCAGTCAATAGAATTAAACTTTATATATGTATCGTATTCTTCGTGTGACCTATTGGTGGCTCAAACTCAATGCATATTATACTTTGTTCATTGCAGCTCTGAGATAGAAAACATCAAAGACATCGTGGGATGGATATCTCTTCACTTGAAGTATGATGCATTACCATACATTGCCAAGGACCTAGTAGGAATATACTCTCGAATGGAGGAATTGGAGTCACGTTTAGCTTTAGGGTCAAATGATGTTCGCTTTATAGGGATTTGGGGGATGGGGGGAATGGGCAAGACAGCTCTTGCTAGAGTTGTTTATTATATGGTTTCTATTAAATTTGAAGCTTATAGTTTTATTGAGGATGTTAGGGAAAAATCTGAAAGAGATGGTTTAGTTGGACTGCAACAGAAACTTATTTCTAATATTTTGATGGAAATAGATTTGAAAATTAGAGATAAGTTTGATGGAGTTATCAAAATTAGGAATAGGTTATGTTGTAAAAGGATTCTTCTTGTCCTTGATGACGTAGATAAATTGGACCAGTTGGAATTCTTAGTTGGGGAGCATGATTGGTTTGGTCCGGGAAGTAGAATTATCATAACAACAAGAGATGAGCATGTGTTGACACAACATAATGTAAAGGAAATATATGAAGTTAACGGATTGAATCATGAACATTCTCTTCAACTATTTTTATCAAAAGCCTTTAAAAACAAACATGTCCCAGATGATTATTTAGAGCTGTCTGACCATTTTGTGGACTATGCTAGTGGCCTTCCGTTAGCTCTTGAGGTTTTAGGTTCATTTTTGGTTGGAAAAAGTATTGTTGAATGGGAAAGTGCATTAGAGAGGCTCAAAGAATTTTCTGAGGATACCATTCTCCAAGTACTTAAAATAAGTTTTAATGGACTCCGTGACAAAGTGAAGGAAATATTCCTACATATTGCATGCTTCTTTAACCATTGGGGGAAAGATTATGTATTAGAAATACTAGATAGTCTTGGCCTTTGCCCTGTCATTGGATTGAAGGAACTCACTGATAAATCTCTCTTGAAAATTATGGATGAGGATATAGTGTGGATGCATGCTTTACTAGAAGATATGGGTAGAGACATAGTTCGTCACGAGTGCCTTGATGATCCTGGGAAGCGTAGTAGATTGTGGCGTTATGAGGACATTGAAAACGTGTTGAAAAATAATAAGGTAAGAGGTTATTTAGAGAATTTGAGCTCATTCCCTACCTTCTTGTTCAACAAATTTAATATTTAAATATTTATGCTAATAAGATATTTCACAATTCTTCAATTCCTTCTTGATTATTAGGGAATAAAAGTAGTTCAAGCCATGCATATTTTGCGTAATTATGATGATGATGAAGATGAAGATGAAGTAAAAGAGACACGTTGGAGCCCTAAGGCCATTTCACAGATGTACAATCTTAAATATCTTAGAATTGGTGGTATTTTCCATGACCCTCAACATCTTCCAAATTCTTTAAGAGTTCTATTATCCTTCAAATTCTCTACCATCAACAGTCCAGCTAGATGAGCTTGTTATGCTTTGTTTGCCACAAAGCAAAATTGAACAACTTTGGATAGGAATAAAGGTAATTGTGTTATTAAGTATCCTCACAACTTTGCATTTAAATTTCAATAAATCGAACACTAGGAAACTCATCGACTTGACTTTTTTTTTTTTTTTTTCCTTAAAACAGAATTTTGACAAGATGAAGTTCATCGACCTGTCAGAATCGAGCCTGATTAGATCCCCAAACTTCACTGGAGTCCCAAATCTTAAGAAATTAACTCTTTCATATTGTCAAAATTTACGTGAGCTTCACCCATCCATTGGAATTCTTAAAAAGCTTGTTCTTCTTCATCTAAAATCTTGCAAAAATCTTATGTGTCTTCCTGACACCATTTGTAATTTGAAATCACTGGAATGTCTTGATCTTTCTTGGTGCTCAAATATTGACAACTTGCCAGAAAACCTAGGGAATCTCAAAGGTCTCAAGAAACTTAATTTGAGTGGAACAGCTATAAAAAAGCTGCCTTCATCAATTGAAGGTTTAGCAACCCTTACTTTTTTGACTCTTGGATCTTGTTACAATCTTGTGTGTCTTCCTAGCACCTTTTGTACTTTGAATTCGCTTCAATGTCTTGATCTTTCTTGGTGCTCAAATTGTGACAATTTGCCAGAGAACCTAGGGAATCTCAAAGGTCTCAAGAATCTTGATTTGGATGGAGCAGCTATAAAAAAGCTGCCTTCATCAATTGAAGGTTTGACAGCTCTTACTTTATTGACTCTCAAAGA
>JARYZH020003634.1:0-10317 GCA_030021035.2 Notholithocarpus densiflorus | reverse complement strand
TTTTTTTTTTTTTTTTTTTTAAAGAGATAGTAGAGGTGGTGTCTTACATATGCATTTAGCATCCCTCTGAGAGTGAGGCAATATCTAATTTATCTTATACTCATTAAATATTGAAAATAAAGTTGGGGAATTGGTTTATGACCAAAACCAGTGTATTTGCATTAATATTTATATAGCTATACATGTAAATCTGTTACACTTGAAAAGATATAGCAACAATTCAAATACAAGAAGATTAAATTTCAGTTGTATCCATTTCTATCTCAATATTCTGCAGCAACTCTAGATATTTGGTCTTATCTTGATCTTGAGATGCTGAGATTTGAACTTGGTGCTTATCTTTATCTTTCTCAAAACTAGCATCAATAGGATTAACTAGATCCTATTGATATTTGAACTTGGTGCTTATCTTTATCTCAAAACTAGCATCAATAGGATTAACTTGATCCTATTGATCTGTTATCTTAACAAATATGAGGATTTTGTATTTTTTTTCCAAGTTGAATTTGTGGGCACATTGTCAGTTTGATTGTTGATTTTCCTCTGTTGATTGCCTGCTTGATATCCATGTGGTTTAGGTGAGTTGATCGCCTGCTATTAACACGATATCCATTTGGTTTAGGTGAAGGAACTCAGAAGTAATGAAAAAGATTAAAATCCATTTGGAGGCAATCTTTATCCATTGTAGGGAATTCCCCATCAGTGTTTGCATTTGGGAAGCTTGAGGTTGATGTTACAGCGAGTGCCTCTTTTACCTGGCTCTTTATCAACATTTTTATATCCCCACCCATTAGAGCACAAATACTATAACAAGGTATATGCATATTCATCAGCTTAAAAGCAATGATATGCTTTATCATTTCCCAAGTTGAGGTTAATTTTTGCTAATTCTGGAAGTACTTTTTATCTCCTTAGAAGTTGGAAGTAAACAGAAAGACCAACTATCTATAAAAGATTGGACAATAACAAACCAAAAAAGTTGGCAAAGTCATTAAGTGCATTAATTGAATATTATTTCATTTACTTACCAAAAATTGAACCAGACCAAGTCTCAAACTGGATCTTTCTTCCCCGAAGCTGTTTCCGTAACCTAATTATAGAATTCAAAATGAGATTTTCACAAAGTACTAATTGGAGTCCATGAGTTATATTCAAAAACATATTTTTATTAAGTAGCCTCTCAGAGGCTCTCTTTTTTTTTTTGGGGGAGGGGTTAAAATTTTCATTCATCCCTATATGGCTATATCTCTTTTGCCAATGTGGTTCAATTCAAACCATGATAACATCCTCAAAAAAAAAAAGTGTGTGTATATATATATATATATATTGTAGGTTGCATATAAAATTCTAACTAATAGTAGATTATCAAATATTGAATGATGAGATAAAAAAATCGTTACAAAATCAAAATAAACTAACAATGCACAATTAAATTCTTAGGGAAAAAAAATCACTTTTAGACGTCTAATTTAAAAAATAATTTTTTTTGAAGAATATATTAAGTCATAACATCAAATTTTACTACCCAATTACAAACCATAAATATATATAATTGAAGATACAGAATAGGAAGATAAACTAGATATAACCGGGATAAAGATATATAACTAAAATTTAAATGCAAAAATATAACTGAATATTACTTGACTAAATATAACTTGAAATGTCTTTAAATACAAGCTTAAAATAGCTAAAATAACTTGAAACACTTACAAGTGTAAGGTAACTATGAGACTTGGACTGAATGCTTAATCGGAAAATAAAATATTACTTTGCTAGGAAGGTTATCAACTCAGATGGAAAATTAGGTAATGAAATGAGGTTGTGGAAAATGAGTGATGCCTTCTCCTAGAGTGCTCACTTGTATAGACTTTTCAGGCTTCTACGCTAAAGGTGCTAGGGATTCTTGACTTCTGAACTGCTTTGAATCAAAAGACGAATTTTTCAGTTGTAGAGAAATACTTTGATTGACTAAAATTTTTTACTGTATTTACTGAGAGTAGATTTGATGTTAATGACGAATTGTTCATAAATAGTAACTTGTCGAGTACTATTTCGAATATTAGCATTGTTTTTGTCTTGACTTGTCCAGGGTATTGTTCATCTTTAACTTTCGTGAGGGCAGTTTTTTTCAAAAATTTTCAATCTTCCGCAAGGTTATAGGGGTCTCTTGGGAATCTTATGGCTTGTTTGGATGGAGGGAGGAAGGAGGAGGAGTGGAGGAGAGTAGAGTAGAATTAGCTAAAAATAAGCTAATTTTGTGTTAAATCTACTTTACTCTCCCTCCCTCTCTCTCAATCCAAACGGACCATTAGTGAACTAAGATATGGGTTGGACTCAGTTCTTCTGGCTTGTTGATTGGAGGAAGCTTCATTAGAAGCTGAATATATATTGCTGATTTTGATTCCAATTAGGTAACAAAGGCGGCGGTTGCTTGGAGACCAGTTTTGGCACTTGGCGTGATTCATAGTCTCCACTGACTCTTGCATTTACCTTTCGTGCAAAATTGTATCTAGAACTGGCCATTGAAGTCAAACACGACCACCCAAATCTAGCGGCTTTGTTTTGTGATGCTTTACTAAAAATAAGATTATCATAAAAATGATGGTAAGGCCAAATTGCAGAACCCTGTCCAAATCTAAATTTTGTTGGAAATATTTTAGACTTTTTAGTGAATAAATAAATTTTAATATAACATATAATACCCCAAATTATAAATAAAAGTTAGAAACAATCTTAAAGTGCTATAGAATCACATAAATAACGATATCATTAAAGATTGATTTGTAGAACTAGGAGTAATTAAAATTAAATGCAACTGGACATATGAAAGATTAAATTTTAGTCCTGTTGGTAAGGACAAATATCCTTTTAAAGGTAAGCAACCAAATGAAAGGAAAATTTTTCTAAGTTATTTTGTTTTCACATATTTTTTTGAGTTAGAGTGATGGAATACAAGAAAATCGATACCAATAATGAATCCATATGAAAATTTGGTGTTTTCACATTATTAAAAGTTTTTGGTTCTTAAAATTCAACTCATAATGGAATTAATTAATTTTTTATCAAAATGAAAAAGTGAAAAAAAAAAAAAACATAAATTTTCGACATGTTTCAAGAAGTTTCTCTCTCTCTCTCATGTGAATAAAAATGAGTAAATAAAATATTTGAGGTTAAGACTTAAGAGTAATAAATGGTTGAGTTAATCTTTCGGTATTTTTTTTAGTGTAATTGTGTGGTCTTTACAATTAGACAGGTTTTAAAAAAAAAAAAATAGAAAGGAGTATATATAAGTCAGTAAATAATAATAATAATAATCTATCACTGCGCACCCTTGGTGCTATGGTCACTCCACAAGTATAAGTACTTATGGGGTGCAGGGGGTAAGAGCCGAGACTTAAGTCTCTAGGAGGGTGTTTCACACACATATACACTTAGATTAAATTAGAGTAGAATTTCTATTTTGTATCAAAAAAAATCTAAAATAGAGGAATCCCCACCCCCAGTACATGCCCTCTTTGCAACTCTGATGAGGAGTCCACCTCACATCGGTTTCTTTTATGCTCCTTTGCTCGAGCGGCTTGGTGTGGCACCACTTTGGCAATTCACACCTCTGAGCTGCTGAACATCTCTATCCAAACTTGGATTGGAAAATTATTACTCAAACATAAGAGGATAGATAGTGCTTCAATGAGATACCTCCAAGACATCTTCACCACTATGTGGACTATAAACTTTTCAGGCTTCTACGCCAAAGGTGCTAGGGATTCCTGACTTCTGAACTACTTTGAATGAAAAGAAAATTTTTTCAATTGTAGAGAAATACTTTGATTAACTAAAATTTTTTACTGCATATACTGAGAGCAGATTTGATGTTAATGACGAATTGTTCATGAATAGTAACTTTCGAGTACTATTTCAAATATTAGCACTATTTTTGTCTTGACTTGTCCTGGGTATTGTTCATCTTTAACTTTAGTGAGGGCAGTTTTTTTCAAATTTCGCAAGGTCATAGGGGTCTCTTGGGAATCTTAGTGAACTAAGATATGGGTTGGACTTAGTTCTTCTGGCTTGTTGATTGGAGGAAGCTTCATTAGAAGCTGAATATATATATATATATATATATATATATATATATATATATTGCTGATTTTGATTCCAATTAGACCCTCAAATGAACTAATAATTCATTTTAGGAAAATTTTTTATGAAAAATTATCAAACATTTTGACAACTTTTTCAATTTTTCATAAAAAGTTTCTTAAAATGGTAAATTATACTCTTAATACATACATTAGTAAAACTGAAGGAAAAATACTCACCAGTATCAAGGTTTCCAATAATTGTATCTTCTCCATATCTTGCCTTCTTCCAAATCGAGCTGGAAGGATTGGACCCAACATGGTCGAGTTCCATAATGAATTTTGAGGTCAAAGATACCATGAATTAGCCATTACTCCTAGTTACGTCGTCGTTTTGAAAATGGGTGTCGGGTGATTCCTTGTTAGTTCTTATCGAAACGGTCTTGGCAAAAAGTGGGACCAATCGGACCCACATCTAGCTTAATTTTCTTTCCATACCGACAAAGATTTTTTTATTAATTACCAATTAATCCCAATATTTTACCATAATCAAATCAATCCCAAACTCTATATAAACACCCCCGTACCACTCCAAGTCCATCACAAAAAACCATTCAGAGTGCAAACTTTTCTTCTCAAGCAAACACAAATTTCCTCTCCCACTCTCATCCAAACCAAAAACACTTAAAAAACCCATTTCTTTCTCAACCTTTTTCTACTTTTCCTAGAGAAACCATTTTCTCTCTAGCCAAACACTCTAAATCCTTCTCAAACCAAATCACAAGCACTCAAACCTTTGTTCAGTTCTCACTTTCTTTCAAAACCCACTTCAAATGGCTCCTAATATCACCACCACCACCACCACCACTGTTACCACCGAACCCGTTAGCATGCCTAGCAAGGCCTATGTCACTTTTTTGGCTGGTAACGGTGACTATGTGAAAGGTGTGGTTGGCTTAGCCAAGGGCCTGAGAAAGGTCAAGACCAAGTACCCTCTAGTGGTTGCTATTTTGCCTGATGTCCCAGAGGACCACCGTGAAATATTGGTTTCACAAGGGTGCATAGTGAGGGAGATTGAGCCTGTGTACCCACCTGAGAACCAAACCCAGTTTGCCATGGCCTACTATGTCATCAACTACTCCAAGCTTCGTATTTGGGAGGTATTTATATTAGTTGATGTTACCATTCTTTGCTTGCATGTGTGACTACTTAATTGATGTACAATATTGTGACAAGGGAAATATAATGACAAAGATACTTCTAATTTTTATAAGATATAAAATATAATCTTTTTTTATTCAATTATACGATTTATTAGGATTTTTTTGTACCCAATTGCATGATTTCAACAGTTTTTTAAATAAAAGTACTTAAATTCCAATTCTTGGTGTGCAGTTTGTGGAGTACAGCAAGATGATTTACCTCGACGGAAACATTCAAGTGTTTGAAAACATTGACCACCTCTTCGACATACCAGACAATCAGTTCTATCCTGTAATGGACTGCTTTTGTGAGAAGACATGGAACAACACTCCACAACACAAGATTGGCTATTGTCAGCAGTGCCATGACAAAGTCAACTGGCCTGCTGAGCTTGGCCCCAAGCCACCCCTCTATTTCAATGCTGGCTTCTTTGTGTATGAGCCTAATCTATCCACATACCATGATCTCCTTGAGACCCTTCAAGTTACTTCTCCTACAACTTTTGCTGAGCAGGTAAATCTAAGTTTTCACATTAATTGTCACACTAATTGCTTGTTTGTGAATGACCCATTTTAGAGGTCATGTGGCTCGATTTGATAGATTCAAGTCAAGCTACTTTCTAGCTATTGGACTATGAAGTTGTGGATGTGCTTCATTGCCTTTGAAGCACATAAATCTATGACTTTTATTCATTTTTTAATTACGGCAATACAAGTAATATGTAGTACCTTACTAAAAAAATTTGTGATTCTTTCAGGACTTTTTGAATATGTTCTTCAAGGTTATTTACAAGCCAATCTCCCTAGTTTATAATCTTGTGCTCGCTATGTTAAGGCGCCATCCAGAGAATATTGAGTTTGATAAAGCTCTTCATTACTGTGCTGTTGTGAGTATCCGCTTTGTTCATAGTAGTGTGTTTTTTTGGAATGAGATGTGAAAAAATAGCATTTATAGCATATAGCATGTTTGACGAGAATGCTCTAATCATTTGCTCAAATTTTATAGCGTTGTGTTAATTTGAATGTGTTCTCTTTTTTGCCTGAGAAAAGCCGGGCGGCTTTAATCCCTTTAGACCAAAGGTGGTCAACATCTTGCTGTTATGCCAGGATATGTCCTGCCAAGCCCAAATGGTTTTACTCTTCGGGAATGAGGTACCTTCTTCTTCTGCGTTTCTTTTTCTTTTCTACTTCTTATTTGTGGTAGCTGAGAAAAAAGTTGGGAAAGTTTCAATTTTCTGGTTTTTCATTAAAAATAAAATGGTGGGTTGGTATTTTCAATTTTGTTTAATTCGATAACTATTGATTTGATTTTCTTTGTTGTGGGTATTGGTGAGTGAATATTGCAGTGGGCTTCGATGAATTCGTGGGTGTCTATTATTGAGAATATCAAGTATAAGTTTTTTTATATAGGAGGACCTCAGATAGCTCGTAGAGTTTGGAGAGACTATGGCAAGGTAAATTTCTCAATCTATCAATTATCTTTTGTGAGAATATTTAGTTAATGACTTGTGCAATATGATGATATTGTGATTGTAATTTGAATTTCTTATTTACTCTTGAGGAACTGATCCTTGTATATCTCTTGAGATTCTGGATTGGGAATTTGGCAAATTGCTGCTGCTTGATTGGCTAGCAAAGTGGAAAATGTTTTGATTTATGCTTGTCAATGTGTGCTACTCCAGTCCACCATGCTATCTTTCCTTGTTAAGTAATGCAATTTTGCTAAATACATTTCAATCTTTGTTCTGTAGATGGATGCAGTTGTGTACATTGTGAATGCTGATGCTATAATCAGGGGGCGAACAGAAGAGCTGAATACTGAACTCAGGGATCATTTTGCGGGGCCAAGAGAAGACCTGATTGATCTATGCACTGATGAGGCCTTTGCAGAAGCTCCATTCCTTATATTTGGCGTAACATTTCTTGAAGCTTTTCTTAACCCAAGAGAGAAATTGCTTTACTTCCTCGAGTTGCCCAGTGGTGAGCCCAGTGTCACCAAAGAGTTGGCAGACGCAGATGACCGTCCCCTTGAGGTTTTTTGGGCTAAAGCAGGCAACAAAATGCAGTATCTAGATGGTTTCAAGTGGCTTTCTCAGTACATGTAGTAGTAGTAGAGCTGGTATAGATTTTTTTTTTTTTTTTTTTTTAAAGAGATAGTAGAGGTGGTGTCTTACATATGCATTTAGCATCCCTCTGAGAGTGAGGCAATATCTAATTTATCTTATACTCATTAAATATTGAAAATAAAGTTGGGGAATTGGTTTATGACCAAAACCAGTGTATTTGCATTAATATTTATATAGCTATACATGTAAATCTGTTACACTTGAAAAGATATAGCAACAATTCAAATACAAGAAGATTAAATTTCAGTTGTATCCATTTCTATCTCAATATTCTGCAGCAACTCTAGATATTTGGTCTTATCTTGATCTTGAGATGCTGAGATTTGAACTTGGTGCTTATCTTTATCTTTCTCAAAACTAGCATCAATAGGATTAACTAGATCCTATTGATATTTGAACTTGGTGCTTATCTTTATCTCAAAACTAGCATCAATAGGATTAACTTGATCCTATTGATCTGTTATCTTAACAAATATGAGGATTTTGTATTTTTTTTCCAAGTTGAATTTGTGGGCACATTGTCAGTTTGATTGTTGATTTTCCTCTGTTGATTGCCTGCTTGATATCCATGTGGTTTAGGTGAGTTGATCGCCTGCTATTAACACGATATCCATTTGGTTTAGGTGAAGGAACTCAGAAGTAATGAAAAAGATTAAAATCCATTTGGAGGCAATCTTTATCCATTGTAGGGAATTCCCCATCAGTGTTTGCATTTGGGAAGCTTGAGGTTGATGTTACAGCGAGTGCCTCTTTTACCTGGCTCTTTATCAACATTTTTATATCCCCACCCATTAGAGCACAAATACTATAACAAGGTATATGCATATTCATCAGCTTAAAAGCAATGATATGCTTTATCATTTCCCAAGTTGAGGTTAATTTTTGCTAATTCTGGAAGTACTTTTTATCTCCTTAGAAGTTGGAAGTAAACAGAAAGACCAACTATCTATAAAAGATTGGACAATAACAAACCAAAAAAGTTGGCAAAGTCATTAAGTGCATTAATTGAATATTATTTCATTTACTTACCAAAAATTGAACCAGACCAAGTCTCAAACTGGATCTTTCTTCCCCGAAGCTGTTTCCGTAACCTAATTATAGAATTCAAAATGAGATTTTCACAAAGTACTAATTGGAGTCCATGAGTTATATTCAAAAACATATTTTTATTAAGTAGCCTCTCAGAGGCTCTCTTTTTTTTTTTGGGGGAGGGGTTAAAATTTTCATTCATCCCTATATGGCTATATCTCTTTTGCCAATGTGGTTCAATTCAAACCATGATAACATCCTCAAAAAAAAAAAGTGTGTGTATATATATATATATATATTGTAGGTTGCATATAAAATTCTAACTAATAGTAGATTATCAAATATTGAATGATGAGATAAAAAAATCGTTACAAAATCAAAATAAACTAACAATGCACAATTAAATTCTTAGGGAAAAAAAATCACTTTTAGACGTCTAATTTAAAAAATAATTTTTTTTGAAGAATATATTAAGTCATAACATCAAATTTTACTACCCAATTACAAACCATAAATATATATAATTGAAGATACAGAATAGGAAGATAAACTAGATATAACCGGGATAAAGATATATAACTAAAATTTAAATGCAAAAATATAACTGAATATTACTTGACTAAATATAACTTGAAATGTCTTTAAATACAAGCTTAAAATAGCTAAAATAACTTGAAACACTTACAAGTGTAAGGTAACTATGAGACTTGGACTGAATGCTTAATCGGAAAATAAAATATTACTTTGCTAGGAAGGTTATCAACTCAGATGGAAAATTAGGTAATGAAATGAGGTTGTGGAAAATGAGTGATGCCTTCTCCTAGAGTGCTCACTTGTATAGACTTTTCAGGCTTCTACGCTAAAGGTGCTAGGGATTCTTGACTTCTGAACTGCTTTGAATCAAAAGACGAATTTTTCAGTTGTAGAGAAATACTTTGATTGACTAAAATTTTTTACTGTATTTACTGAGAGTAGATTTGATGTTAATGACGAATTGTTCATAAATAGTAACTTGTCGAGTACTATTTCGAATATTAGCATTGTTTTTGTCTTGACTTGTCCAGGGTATTGTTCATCTTTAACTTTCGTGAGGGCAGTTTTTTTCAAAAATTTTCAATCTTCCGCAAGGTTATAGGGGTCTCTTGGGAATCTTATGGCTTGTTTGGATGGAGGGAGGAAGGAGGAGGAGTGGAGGAGAGTAGAGTAGAATTAGCTAAAAATAAGCTAATTTTGTGTTAAATCTACTTTACTCTCCCTCCCTCTCTCTCAATCCAAACGGACCATTAGTGAACTAAGATATGGGTTGGACTCAGTTCTTCTGGCTTGTTGATTGGAGGAAGCTTCATTAGAAGCTGAATATATATTGCTGATTTTGATTCCAATTAGGTAACAAAGGCGGCGGTTGCTTGGAGACCAGTTTTGGCACTTGGCGTGATTCATAGTCTCCACTGACTCTTGCATTTACCTTTCGTGCAAAATTGTATCTAGAACTGGCCATTGAAGTCAAACACGACCACCCAAATCTAGCGGCTTTGTTTTGTGATGCTTTACTAAAAATAAGATTATCATAAAAATGATGGTAAGGCCAAATTGCAGAACCCTGTCCAAATCTAAATTTTGTTGGAAATATTTTAGACTTTTTAGTGAATAAATAAATTTTAATATAACATATAATACCCCAAATTATAAATAAAAGTTAGAAACAATCTTAAAGTGCTATAGAATCACATAAATAACGATATCATTAAAGATTGATTTGTAGAACTAGGAGTAATTAAAATTAAATGCAACTGGACATATGAAAGATTAAATTTTAGTCCTGTTGGTAAGGACAAATATCCTTTTAAAGGTAAGCAACCAAATGAAAGGAAAATTTTT
>JARYZH020003633.1:0-10318 GCA_030021035.2 Notholithocarpus densiflorus | reverse complement strand
TCAGTATTCCTGGTTCCAGTCATTGTGAACCCAGTAATCAAGCTCTTTAAAACATTGCATGCCATCCTTATGAAATTCTAAATCATAAACTATGGCCTATGGGAGAGAGAGGAGGGAGGGAGGGGGAGAGAGAATACAGGAGGCTTGATCGTGGTTCAACTCACAAAACTAACAGGCTCATCATCAAATAATTCAGAACACACACACACACACACTATTGCTTCACTGCTCATAATAAAGAAGCTCGTACCCGTAAATAGGCTTAGGCCATTTTTTCTTGCCGCAAAGCTCATGTAACTTCTGCTTTGCTCCATCAATCTCAAATGACTTATTGAGTCCAAAAGAAAAATCTAGCCTCCCAACATTAGTGGGCATAGATTCCGATAACTTGAGCAAAGCTTGCTTTGCTGCATTAAGCTTTGCAGTTTCCTTCTTCTCAGAAGAACCTGAGGCGATAAACTTACCATCGACATACACAGTTGCAACATTCTTTTCCCCATTCTTCCAATACTTAATGTCAACCTGCTTCCCTTGCTTCTGACACAACTCAAAGAACATCATGACAGGCATGAGCCATACGAGTCCCTCTAACTCTGCTTTCAAAAGTGATAGGTGGGAAACTACAATCACTAAATGGTGTATAACAGACTTTATAAAATGATAAATAATAATTTATCAAAAATATCATATTATGTGAATTAGACTGATTTCAAGTAGTGAACTAAAGAACAGGAATACATCTCCAGATTTAGAAATTCAGCAATTTGTTTATTCATAATATATAATTTATTCATGTAAGAACTTGAAATAGTAACAAGATTCTCATAATAGACAAATCAAATTTGTTTAGGGTTGAACTTGACCACTTTGGAATCCAATCAAAACGCACCAAGGTACCAAAATACAGCAAAACTCATACCAAAGCAAGTGATTAACGTCCAAAAAACCTAACCCAAAACCATAAATATTTCGAAATCCAGATTGGGTAAAAAGAACAAATCATGAAAAAACAAACCTTGAGGTTGCAACACCACGTTCACGGTGGCTCCAGCGCATTTTCCAGGTTCTAGCACGGATTCCGGTGGAGGCGTGGAGATTCGGTGCAAAGAAGAGGCGGGGAGGAGCTCCGTTGGTCAGACTCAGAGGAGAGAAAGCATTGGCACCGGACTCTTTTTCCTCCAGGTAAGGGCTTCTTCTAAATAGAACGTGTTTGGTGATTTTGGTTTTGTTTGAGCTATACAATCCTGTGTGATAGAGTGTACTGAGGCCTCAATGTGTGTCTGACGTGGCAGCTCTTGATTGGTGGCGTAAATAGCCCCTTTTCTGCCAGCTCTGGATAGAACATTTTCTCTTTATTAATACTCCTTTACACATAGCTGCATCTTATTGGAACATCCAATTTTCCCTAGAGTTGATGAGTTTAAAGCCTTCATTTGCTCGGAAACTAGATCCAAATGGGTTTAGTCCCATACACCTTGTTTGTGTCAAAGGAAGGGAGCGGCTAACTCCTTTGCATTACGTTGTAGAAAGTAGTGAGCACCTTGATCTATTGGAAGAATTTTTATTGGTCTGTCCTGATTCTATTACAGATGTGACGGTGCGAAACGAGACAGCTTTGCATATTGCCCTTAAAAATGACAAGCTCAAGGCATTTGAATTCTTAGTGACATGGCTTGGAGTAATTGTTTACAAAAATGCTAAATTGTATCAAAAAACAGTCTTGAACTGGAAGGATGATGAAGGCAATACTGTGTTGCACATTGCAGTATCAAAAAATCAAACTCAGGCAAGCTCTCTCTCCATTAACATCTACTAAGTATTATATTAGCAAAAATAAAAACATCTACTAGGTCTGTCCTTGGTCTGGAACCCCAAGTGAGTATTATATTTAGTCGGTTCATCTCTTTCTACATCTAAGGACAGACCTAGTAGATGTTTTCCTTTTTGATAATATAATACTTAGTAGACGTTAATGGAGAGAGAGCTTGCCTGAGTTTGATTTTTTGATATTGCAACGTGCAACACAGTATTGCCTTCATCATCCTTCCAATTCAAGACTATTCTTTGATACAATTTAGCATTTTTATAAACAATTACTCCAAGCCATGTCACTAAGAATTCAAATGCCTCGAGCTTGTCATTTTTAAGGGCAATATGCAAAGCTGTCTCGTTTCGCACCGTCACATCTGTAATAGAATCAGGACAGACCAATAAAAATTCTTCCAATAGATCAAGGTGCTCACCACTTTCTACTACGTAATGCAAAGGAGTTAGCCACTCCCTTCCTTTGACACGAACAAGGTCCCATCAAGTTGTAGAAGCCGACGCACCAACTCAATATGCCCATTTTGTAGAGCAAGGTGAATGGGACTAAACCCGTTTGGATCTAGTTTCCGAGCAAATGAAGGCTTTAAACTCATCAACTCTAGGGCAAATTAGATGTTCCCATAAGATGCAGCTATGTGTAAAGGGGTATTAATAAATGGTAGCTCACATACTCCCTAAAATTTATATATTGCCAGTACGTGTTCCATCACATACTCCCTAAAATTTTAAACATTTTAAAATATTATATTTAGACTAGTTAGGGCAGCATGTGCCTTGCACGTGCTTGCCGTGGAAAAAGAGTAATGATTAAGATAATTCTAGATTTTATTTATATCACAAAACATAGATATAAATCATTTGATTTTTAAAGTATATAGAGATTTACATTAATCAAATCAAAAGAGACATTAATTCTCAAAAAATAAAATACATTAATTTTACTATATGCAAATGAAACACTGATATATCCTTCTCAAATAAAAGACATTAATTTATAGGCAAATGAATCCAGTTGTATCATCCAATTTAACTTCACCTCAGCAGCTAGAAGTTGAACAATTAAATGAATAATCAATTACAAATACTTACCTGTAGTCTATGTGATTGTTCTTTGGAGAGATAGAGAGCTTTAGTTTCATAGCTCAAGGAAGCTCAACAAAGACATATATATTATTATCTTTTGGTTTTTCTATTCGGCTAGCATGTATATATCTCCACCAAGAATTGCCAATTCAAAGTTTCAGCAACTATTTGCTAGTACAAGCTAAGCAGATGAACCATTGGGAATTTATTCAGCCCTTCATATGCAAGCAGGGCCATAAAGTCCTATAGCAATAACAAATTGTCTAATGAAAAACCAGATAAATGCCAGCAAGGAAGCAATAATTTATAAATTCACTCTCTAGGAAATATTGTTGCTACTCTGCATACCATTTTCTAGAGCAGAGAAGTCCTCATTCTTCTCCTGCAAGTCATGTGCCAGCTGATATGTCAGCTCAATGGTCTTAAGTGCATTTCCCTCCAAGGAAAAATGAAAATTCCTGCCACTCTTTCTTCTTCTTCTCTTAAATTTTTTTTTTTCTCTCTCTTGCACGCTGTCGTCTTTATCTTTTTTATTTGTGTGTCACTGTGTTAGATATTTTCTTTGTTTTGATTCTGTGAGCCCACGCACTACTACTTCCTTTAAAGCTCTTTTGTTTTGTCCACTTTTAAAATGTTATTAAAATGGGGCCATGTTTTTGGAAGGAGTAACACCAACAATCTCACAACAAAATCAGTTAGTAAGTTTTTTATTACTTCTAAATGTTTACTACCAAAATAACTTGTTTTTGAGATGCCATAAGAGCAATACAGAATTGCAAAATCCACCTTTCCCTTAATTTCCCATTTAATAGCTATGATGAGAAACTAATTAATCCTGCCTTGATGGAAAATTTTAACCCAAGGAGGAATGCCAAATCTAGCCTCCAAAATAGCATCTCTGTTCCTAGTATCAACACATTTGAAAAAAGAAGAAGTTCATTTTCTTGAGAATAAGTCTGAACGGACACAAATTGACTCGTACATCACACTTTTCTTTACTAAATTGTGCAAATTTATAATTTATCCATTTATATTTTAACTGAAATTTAAGTTGCATTGTTTGGTAGATTTACTACCGTTTTTCCATTGATTTTTTTTCTTTTTTTGTCCACCATCTAGATGAAGAATCAAGGTTCATTCCCAACTTAACAAAAGATTGATAGCCTTTTTTCTTTTCTTTTTTCCACTCTAAATAGTTTATGTTTTCTTCAATTCTATTTAAAATGCATAAAAAACAAGCAAACCACCCAACTCAGATGCAAAAATAAACGAAAAATTTCTTAGAAAAAAAAAAAAAAAAACAATTCAATATGAAATACATAATAACACAAACATTCATATTCTTGTACCTTTTTCCTAGTCCCCCAATACCAACATGTGATCAACTTGTGCGTAGATCAGCAACAATAAAGTCTTTCAGACTCATTTTCTTTCTTCGCCTGGGATTTCTCTTATTTCTTGGCATCTAATTATAAAAAATAAAAATAAAAAAAATCTCAAAACCATTAACCGCATTAGGTTATATGTCAACCCAACATAACAAGTAAAGAGATGAAATGAGAGGACTCACCTGAGAGAGAGAGAGAGTGGGGCCGGGTTGTTTTTCTTAGTCAGGATCCAGCACTGTTATAGAGAGGGGAATAAGTGTGCGGATGCCCTCGCTAGACGGGGTGCTTTTCTTAGTCAGAATTTCTCTATATTTTTTTATCCTCCTTCTGATGTAGCTCTCCTCCTCAGCCTTGATGCGGCTGGAACTTTGTATGACCGGGTTGTTTCCTCTGTTTTAGAGGCCGGTTAGTTTGTTTAATGAAATATCCTTTCAACCAAGAGAGAGAGAACAGGAGAGAAAAGAGAATGTGAGAGATCAGGGGGCTGGTCTTAATAAATAGAGAAGTAAGAGAAAGATCAGAATAATTGAGAGTGAGAGTAGATCAGGGCTGGTCCGCTTACTGACTGACGTCTTTGTCCTTCTTTTTCTTTTTCTTTTCCTTTTTCCTTTTTCTATTTATAGTAAGAAATCTTTTTCTTTTTCTTTTCCTTTTTGCAGTAAAAGAAAACGATGAATAATAAAAATAAAGCGAAAGAGAAGGATAAAAAGGAGAGTCTAACACATAAGAGCATCCGTAGCAATTGTTATAAAAATTATGCTATTTTATCACACTAAAAGTCTACTTTATTATTTTATCATATTATTTTACAATATCTTATTTATCAGATGTTCTATATTTTTACCACTTCATTAAAATATTATTTTTTAATTCTTATTTTATTCTTTCTTTATTATTTGTTCAACCGTAACATTTTATTCTTTTTTTCAAATCTCAACGGTAACATTTCAAACAATACTCTTAATTCTTTTTTTCTTTTCTTTTTTTCTTTTCTTTTTTTTTGTTTTGAGAAACCAGACAGCCTGGGCTTTATTGAAAGAACCTCAACGGGCATCAAATGAAACTAGAGGTGCAATGTCAGGTGGGATGTAATCCAGCCACACCTGCTGCCCTGTACAAAGTTTGGCCTTTTGTGAGCATCAGCCACAGTATTACATGCATGACAAAATTCTAAAAACTGAAAATTATCTTAATTCAACTGTCATATTTTTAAAAATTAATATTTTCTTAAGCATTTTTTAAAAAAAATTTAAAAAAAAAAAAAAAAAAAAAAAAAAAAAAAAAAACTCAAAACTTGGGGACTTCAAAGTTCAAAAAACCTCAGAACCTGTCACCTTAAAAAAAAAAAAAAAAAAAAAAAAAAACATGTTGAACCTGTCACTGAGTGAGAGCAAATGGGCAAAAGAAGCTGTCTCCTGTATCAAAGAACTCAAACTGATCAAAACAACACCTATCCAGAAACCAAGAACTCAAAAAGATACTGAGTCTGAACAAACCACAAGGCTAGATAACAAAACTCAAGCACAAACAGGTTTTGAGCACAATCGAGCTATATAGAACAACAAGTAACGCATGCACCCAAATAACACCAAATACCAAGGCTCATATCAAAAGCCAAAAATATATGCAATCTAAAAGCCAACCTGTCAAGTTGAAGTTGTTTCAACTGAACTAAACTACCAATGTAGTCCATAGAAAACTTACACAAATAACTCATATCCAATAACATTAACTCACACAGAACCCATTGAATTAAACATAGTTGAGCTTGCCACTTCCTTGATGACAAATGGTTACTTAAATTTAACACAACAAAACAATTGGCTAATACTAAACTTAACACAACAAAACAACATAGCCAATGAGTTTTAATGGTAGCTTCATAAAAACAAAATGAAACAAATAAACCAAATCAAAAGTTTTAATGGCAACTCCATAAAAAAGAGGAGACAAATAAACAAAACCAAAAGTTTTCATGACTCTCCTTGTAATTGCCATAAATGTTCAACGAGATTCATTTGGAGCTGAGAATGAACTTCTTGATCCCTAATGCATTGATGAACTTGAATGAATTCCGTAAATTCATTTGTTGGCTCACGTGACATTGGTGTACATGAAATCTCATCAATTTGTTCATAATCTAAGTCCACTGCTTCAGCTTCATCTCGCTCATCTTCAATAATCATGTTATGAAGAATTATGCATGCTTTCATAATGTCTTGTAGTGTTTCATGATAGAAAAACTGTGCAAGTCCACGTACAATTGCAAATCGTGCTTGAAGTACTCCAAATGCACGCTCTACATCTTTCCTATATGCCTCCTGAGCTTTTGCAAATAATTTTCATTTTGCTCCTAGTGGCCTTGGGATTGTCTTCACAAATGTTGACCATTGTGGATATATGCCATCGGCAAGATAGTATCCCATTGTATAATCATGACCATTAATTGAGTAATTAACTGCAGGAGCACGTCCTTGTGCAAGCTCAGAAAATACATGAGACTGCTCCAACACGTTAATATCATTATTTGACCAAGGTAACCCAAAAAATAAGTGCCATATCCAAAGATCATATGAAGCCACTGCTTCCAAAATAATACTTGGTTCACGAATATGACCACAATACATCCCTTTCCATGCAGTTGGACAATTTTTCTATTTCCAATGCATGCAATCAATACTTCTCAACATGCCTGGAAATCCACGGTTTTGGCCATGGGCTAATAATCTAGCGATGTCTTCATTGTTTGGTGACCTCAAGTATTCCTCTGAAAAAATAGCAACCACTACTGCAACAAATTTTTTCAAACTAGTTATTGCAGTGGTTTCTGCTATTCTCACATATTCATCCATAAAATCAGCTGCTACTCCATAAGCAAGCATCCTAAGTGCAGCGGTCATATTTTGAAGGGGAGATAGACCAAGCTTTTTGGCAGCATTTCTTTTTTGGGTAAAGTAAAGTTCATGAGCTTCTACCTTAGATAAGATTCGGAGAAAAAGAGAACGTCTCATTCGAAATCTCCTTCGAAATAAGTTGGGAGGATATACAGGTTCTTCGGCAAAGTAGTCATCATAAAGCCTTCTATGGCCTGTCAAATTATTACGGTCGATATACTGACGATGCTTACGTTGTGGTGTCGAACCCGTGAGAAGTTTTATAATTATCTCATCTTCATCTGAGTCATCATCAAGCAATTTACGAAAAAAAGAACGACCCATGGAGATAAACTATAAGAAAACATTAGAAAGCAATTATCAATATAGATGCCATTATCATAATATGAAATGAAATCAATAACTTTAAAAGAAGGTTTGATTGCAATATCTTATAAAAGAAGGATAAGCACATATCATATAAAATCTATAATCTATAATGTGAGTCTAGCCAAACGGCAATATAGGCCTATTTAAATTTGGGCCTTGTTCTCTAAGATATCAAATTTGCAAGTTTACACATCATTGAGCTCTCCAGCTACATAATACTCATATTTAACTATTTATTTTAGATTACAAGAAATAACTGCCACATAAATAAATCATCTAAATCTTCACAAACAATTTTTTAGTAACAGCAGCACAAGTATATGATAATGAGTGGATTCTCAAGTATTAAAAAACAAATAAAGTTATTAATATATGACCGTTAAATGGAATACAAGAAACCACATAACAAGAAGGGGAAATGGCAAAAACTTCCCGATTGATCTTACAAAATGTAACAAAAGGGCATGTATATTTGAAAGAACAAAGAAACAGAATAAGGTTGATCCACTTAATGGACTAGAAATAGGAAATCATCCATATTTTAGAAATTATACTCAATAGATTATTGAGTCCATCCATTTTGAAACATGGAAATAACATCACATATAGCAGACATAGCTTTGAACACTGCCATCGCATTTCATTTATTTATTTATTTTTGTTGATAATCAAGTGAATTTTATTAAACAAGCTGGAAAACCAGCCACAGCTGCAATAGAGCAAACAACTCCCAACAACCAAATAATAGTATCTAACTACACAACCAAGATTGACTACCCATATACGCAGGTCAAGGACAAATTCCCAGCAACAAACAAACCAAAATACAAGATAATGCAAAGCTAAACAACCACATATCCGCTTGGCAAATAGCAGGAAGAAAAATCTGCAAAAGCTGGAGAGTTGTACAGGTTTTTTTGTAATATAAATTCAAACATAGAAAATACACGACATTTTATATAAGCTAAAATGTTAGGATTACTTACATGACAGTGGCCTACTAGAATCTACAACGAAATCACATAATAAAAGAGTCAAGACCTTTTGCTAAGATCACAAAATACATATTAAGGCCTGAAATCAGCTACACCCAAAAAATGCCACAAAATACATATCACAGCCTAAAATTAGTTACTACTAAAATAAGGTTGAAACTAGACATCACCAACATCATCTCAACCCAACGAACGACTTGATCTTTGTTTTGCAAGGATTTCCTTTTTGAGTCCATCATAAAAAGTTCTTTGGTCTTCGTTCATGCCACTTGTGTCTAGCATCATAATTCTTTCATTCTCTTTCAACTCTTGCAAGCGAACCTTTTCCACTTTGATATGTACTTTCTCTTTTTCAGCTACACAACCTTTTTCAAGAATTTTCATTTTCTTTTTCAAATATTCCGTTGCAATATCTTTCCCATCATCTTTTCTCTTTCGATTAGCCTTTTCAGCTTTTCTACCTATTGGCCTCTCGAAATCCATAATGCCATCAACCCCCCCTCCTTGATCTATTAAATCTGGAGTTTGAGGCATTTCTTTTCTTGAATCTCCCCTAGGCATAGTTGATGCCCACTTTGGAAAATCCTTCAAGATTAGCCAACAATGTTCAAATTGAAAAACGGAACCGTGAATTTCTTTAAACAATTCCTTTGCTTTCTCAATCTAAAAAAAATTAAATAAATATAACATAATTAGTTTCTTCAAACAATTCATTTGTTTTGATCAAGGCCTAAAAAAATTAAAGACCATTGCAAAATTTATACCTTTTCATGAGCCGTGGTTCCACTTTCATTCTTTGCTTCAATTTTAGCTAAGGACCCAACAAATTTAACTGTTTCCCTATTAATCGTTCCCCATCGGGTTGTTAGGGATGCAACACTACGTGTAGAATCAGTCTTGTGGTCCATAAAGTATTTCGCAACTTTGCCATAAAATGTTGTTTTATGTTGCTCATTACCATACACAGGATCGACACTGGTATTGAGTCATGCTGCTATAAGCAGCTTGTCTTCCTCAGCACTGAAGTTGACACCACGTGCTGGTTTTTTCTTAGAAGTGGCAACTTCATTATTCAGTGGAGAATCTTCGACTAATAGGAGACTACTTTCAAATACATCGAAAAGTTCATACTCAAGATTAATATTCTCCTGTACGAGATCAGTGAATGATGAATAATTTCTTGAGTCCATGCTCTAAATAGATATGGAGACTGCTTGTTCTGGTTTGTTAATTACAACAAAATATATCATTACTAAACTTTGTCAATGTATCTCTCTAGCAAATTTGCCAAACTCAAAATGTGAGCCCTCATCAAACACATGCACATGTGAGAGTCGAGCCCCCCAATAAATGAGGCGTGGATTCACACAGACACTTGTGAATCCACGCCTCACTCTTTAAGGAAGGTGATCATTATGACTGCCTATGTGACTAAGTCACCACATGGGTTAATATCATATTTTACTTTGACCAAGGCAAAAGCATCATTTTTAATGTTGAATTATTTTCATTAAGTTGGTTGACTATCTCAAAAAATACTTTTGCCTAATATTAACATGAAGTAATTCCCACAGCATATAATAAGAAATTCTTGTTTTGACTTGTCATGGCCAAAGCAACTTTTTTTAGTTTCTGATTGAGATAGTTCCTATGTCATACATTGTGTTCTAACTTTGTTTGCATTTGATTATGGATTAAACTAAAGTTTAGTGACGCTTATATTAACATTGACCATTATTCTGCTGATTAGCTATCATTGTCA
>JARYZH020003632.1:0-10320 GCA_030021035.2 Notholithocarpus densiflorus | reverse complement strand
ATCACATATTGTGAGAAAATACCAGTGACAATTTACTTAAACACAGACAATTAGTGAACTGCAAAAAACTTTTTAGTTTAATACTTCAACTAGTATTTTTGCATGTTTTTAACTAAAACATCTAGAATTGAATTCTTCTATTGTAACTATTAAATTATCACTAACAAAAATCGCACAAAGTTTTAACTATTGGAGAGAGTGATATTGTATATGAGATCTTTTATAAAGTTTAAAAAGAATAGAAAATTGAATCAGAACATAAAGTATGCCGTAAACAAATGGACAGTCATTGCTGTACTAATATGAACACTCCTAAGTTTATTGGGACTTTGGATTGGTCTAGTGGTAAGAGTGTGTGTCTTATTTTGGGGGCTTTGGCTTGTGACTTACTCGTTTTCATCCTTAACCCGATCTTAGGGTGGGTTATTTTTGCGTTAGGTGCATCCACTCTTGTATATTTACTTTATGGCTCCTACAAACAGATTTTCGAGTCCTATCGAGAAAATTTACAATCAATTTCAAACTAGTTCGAACAGAAATTCCCACAAATTTTCTAGTCCTGCCGAGAAAATCTCCAACCAGTTTTAAATTAGTTCGAACGAAAATTCCAACAAATTTTTGAGTCTTGCCGAGAAAATATCCAATCAGTTTCAAACTGGTTCGAATAGAAATTCAATTCCCAATCAATTTCCCAAACTTCTTCCCAAGTATCCAATGGATCTCTCATGCTTACTCCCAATGTGATAGAGAAACAAGCAATGAAATCAAAAGAATGCTTGACTGAAGGTGAAGCACAACGAATGGATCGAGATTCGTGTTCTTATTATGCATTGATTTGGAATACAATAAGTCTAGTAACATTTTGTCTACAACATGTTAAAGTGGTAGCTTGTGAGTGATTGGGAAAAAAAAAAAAAAAAAAAGGATATGGTATTAGTGATGGGTCCATGTGAAAGCGACCTTTTACAATTCACAATTTGTTATCACAACAAGTTGTGAAATAAGTTATGATATAAACTGTATTTGTAACAAAGTAATGTTAATATGTAACATGGTGTTAATGTTTTATAGTGAATCCTAATGCACAACATTTATGAGATTATCATTGATAAATCTGTAACATATGCAATATGCATCAAAAGAAAATGAATAGTTTTGGTTTGAAGATATGGCCCAGTTATCGAAGAGCCCTCTCGCATCCTAGTGACCTGATTTTGAAATTTGTATTTACCTATTATTATAGTGGACGAGTCTGACCTTTAAACATACATGAATGCTCAAACAAATTTGAGTTTGGGCTTCAATTGAAAAAAATTAGTCAGGCTCTTAAAATAAAAAAGATCAGCGCTGGGCTTGGGATTAAAGCTTATTATGATGCGATCCATAGAATTCAAATTTAGGTCAATTCTAAGAAAATTTTTATTAAATTTGGGCTTTATGGGGTTTAATGCAAAACACCGAAAAACGTGCCCATTCAAATTGAAAAATAGGTTTAGATCGAAGGTAGCCCAAAAAGGTTAAAAGATACCCAGCCCAAACCCATGTTTCTTAGTTAACCCATCTGGGTCGGTCGGATTCAAGACGACGAGAAAACGGTGGAAAAAACACAGATCCAGCGAAAATCTCATCGGATTCGATGAGATTCCGCCAGATCCGGTCAAAATCTCACCGGATCTAAGGGAATAGCGCTGGAATCTGGAAATTTTGGCTGGGATCTGGAAATTTTGGCCGGAATCTGGAAATCTTTCAGTCGGTTCAGGTTTTTCGGGTTTTAAGGGAGGAAAACCGAAACCCGACCCGCCGAAATCGGTTTCTAGTGGTGAAGACCCACCGCCGATTGCCGGAGTAGTCGGGTTGGCCGGTTTTGGGTCAGATCCGGTCGGTTCTTTGGGTGGGTCGGGTACTCGGATGAATCTGGACAACCCTATTCACGGGGCTAATGCACTCTAACTCTAATGCAGTTCTTTATGACAAAATTGGGCTTCAATTAGAAATTCAGTTGGGCTCTTTAAAAAAAATATTGATTGACTTAAACCTTATTGAGTTTGAGATGCAGTCCAAAGGATTAAAATCTGGCCTTATTCCTTATTCCAATCAGAAGTTGTTTCAAATATAGCCTAATATCCAATCTTTCATCTCAAAAAGAAAAGTGTGTGTGTTTATGTATATATGGCCTAATACAAAATACCAATAAGGTTGGGCTTAGGTCCAGTGCTTTAGAACACCATATCAAAAGCTTTGTTCATAATACTATTAGGATTAGTGCCCTTAAATCCTATTGTATGATGCTATGTATGATATTATGTATGACTTAATATTGTGATTGATAAATTTGTTTTATTATTATCTGAAATAATGGTAACATGAATATTTGGACATTATCATATAGTCCATGAGATGCATAGTATGTGATTTATGTGAAATGTCACAGAAGATATAAATCACAAGTTTTTTGTAAACTCAGAATTGTAGTTCGTAGTCGGTGATGAAATTGGGCGTTTCATCTGCGAAGACTATAACATATCAACTAAGATGATTTGTCTTGATCATGGAAGTGAAGACTTCTAGTTGATATGTTTTAAGAGTTAAGACATATTGAACTGAACCACTGTGAGATTTATTATTCTCCTAATGACTATCAATTGAATAATAAATCTCACGACTTATATTTGCATGAACTCTTAATCCTAAGAGAATAATGGACCTGATCATGAGGTGTAGGTTGCTTTGATATATCAGGAGTGAGATCTAAAGTAACGGTCAAAACCTTAGTATGTTGGGCAGCCACATTTAGTGTTGATGGAACATATATTCTCAAAATGGAATTCATAGTCTCTTAACGGAGATACAAAATATTCCCTTGGGATAAGTTTAATAAGTTTGTTATTCAGAGAGTTAGGCCTAACCACTTTAGTAAGACTAAAGTATATATTTATGGAATTGGATTTCATAAATATATGATGAATAACATAAAAGGATTAAACCGGGTACTCAAGAATTAAGATGTAGTAATCTACAAAATAGTAGTCTACATTTATGACTTTGTATTACTACGAATATTTTATGAAGGGGTTGCATGTAAAATAAAGTTTTGGGATATAATTTATAGATAAGGCCTAGAGTGCAACTATATTTATATAGTGGTATTAAATATAGTTAATAGTAACTTTGGACTTGTCAAGAGTTGACAGAAAAGCCCAAGGCCCATTGGAGCTAGTGTCTTATTGGTCCATTTTGGTCCCACTCCAAGCCACATACTAGAGCCCAATTGGAAAGCCCCAAAAGGCTAGCCCAATTAGATAATCAGTTATAAGGAGAGAAACATACAGAATTTTGTACAACAACAACAACTTACATGAAATGGTGTATGTGAGTGTTGGACACTCTTGAATTCTCTCTTGAACAAAATCATATAACTGATTGAGAGACCACACATCTTGGGCGTTAGTGGAATTGGAGTGAAGATTAAAAGTATTCCCAAGTGCTTACAATCTTTGTTTTGAAATTCACCACACCAAGGTACACTATCTTGTTCTTGTATTCTGAAATTTACATAGTGCATGTTATCAATTGCGAATGAAGTAGATCCATTAATTTTCCGCTGCGTACATGCATATTTCCATCAAATGGTATCAGAGCGGTCTTCAATTTCGAATTGTATAACATGTTTTGTGAGTTTTGGAATTAGAGGTTATTGTTTCATATTGTTTGAAGATTATGCATTTAATTTTCTGCATGGTTATTGAAACTATGATTTGATAAAAACTGATATTGATGTTATGATGTTGTTCAAAATTTGAATTTAAGTCTGTTAAATTGATCTTTAAGGCTATAGCATCAATGAATTTTAGTTTTGATATCATTCTCTGACTATCATGTTTGTATGTTAGTTGTTTGTTCAAGAAAAACCGTAGAAAACTGCCTTAGAAAAATTCTGGAAATTCGAGTTTCACGAGTTTCGATCAATTGAAAATCACTTTCGATCGATCAAGTGAAACAGTGATCAGACTTTGTAAATAGATTGATTTTCGATTGATAGTCGATCGATCGAATTTATTTTTTCGATCGATCGAGAGGCAATCGAGTATCAATCGAAGAAGTTAGGTGGTCAAGTTTGAATTTCTTAATTTTTTTTCGATCGATCGAGGGGCACATTTGATCAATCCAAAGAAGGAAAATCAGAATTTTTTCTATGTGTTTTCATATGTAAAAGGAGTAAGGCTATGTGTAATTAGATTATGCATGTTTACCAATTAAAAACCTTTAATTTTAAAACATCTAGTGGGAGAGAGATGCAAGGGTTGGATCTCACAGCCTCTATTGTCAGTTTATAGTAGTGTGATTAAGCACCTCGCCTTAGCGTATATGCCTTGCTCCCTTCGAAGGGTGTTTAATTCATAGTACTACAGGTTAAACTTCTTAATGATGGATGATATGTGTTTTTACATTAAGAACGACTACGCTTCCGTGGAGTTACTTAATGACTCATATAGAATTTAGTCAATGGTGTACACTAGACTAAGTTTAATGTTAACCTTCCTTCGGAGCTATGTCACTATTACTTAGAGGCTAAAGGAAAAGCGGCAAATTATTTTTGTTTGGTAAGAGTTACCATAATAGCATTAATAATGAGAATTATTCTCGCCTGATCATAGTGATTGGTATGACCTCGCTTCCGAGGAATATTAATTGTGGGATTGGGTTGTCGTTGCATATATTATATTATGGTTTTATTAAGGTTCCATACTATATGTTTATATGCTAAATTGATAATGTCCAGTTTACTTATTATATTCATGTTTATTGTTTTCAGATTTGAACATGGCATGATTTAGCCCACTTGTTACTATTCTTAATCAAAACAAACTGACTGGATCCAACTATGTTGACTGGAAAAGAAATTTGGACATAGTTCTCACAGCTGAAGAGCACAAATACGTGCTTACTAAACCATGTCCTAGCTTTCCTTCATTAGATGCTCCACTTGAGGAAAAACAACGATATGATCGTTGGCAGAAATCTAATGAGATGGCCAAGTGCTACATCCTAGCATCTATTTCAAATGTTCTACAGCATCAAATGCAGGATGTAGAACTAGTTTTGGACATTATGCTAAGTCTGAAGGAGATGTTTGGTGAGCAAGGCCGTTCTGCAAGGCAAGAGACCATGAGGCAAATTTATAATACCAAAATGGCTGAAGGTAGTTCAGTGAGGGAGCATTGTCTTACAATGATCTCTAATCTGAATACATTGGAAGTTTTAGGTGCCGATATTGATGGAGAATCCCAAGTGGATATGATACTCCAGTCACTACCGGAATCATTCAAAGAATTCAGACTCAATTATAACATGAACAAAAAGATTTATTCTTTGTCTGAATTAATGAATGAGTTGGTAGTGGCGGAAGGCATCCTTGGTACTTCTAGTGTTGAATCCAATATTGGTGAAGCTTCTACTTCTCAACCTAAGTCGAAAGGCAAGGGTAAGAAGAAGAAGAAGAATGATTTCACCAAGCAAGAGGGTAAACAAATTGCCTTAGGGGTTGCTAACAAAGGAAAGAAGCTCAAAGGAAAATGTTTCCATTGTGGTGAGAAAGGACATTGGAAGAGGAATTGTCCAAAATTCAGGGCTGCCAACAATAAGGGTATGAAAAATACATTCCTTCTAGAAATATGTTTGGTACAGAATCCCACGGATTCCTGGTGTGTGGATTTAGGTTGTACTAATCATATCTGCAATTCTTTGCAGGGGTTCCAAGAGACCAGAAAGCTTAAAGAAGGGGAGTTGTTTCTTACTTTGGCTAATGGGAGCAGGATTCCGGTTGTAGCTGTTGGTGTTTATAATTTATGTTTTGAATCTAGAGTTTTAATATTGGAAGACTGTTTGTATATACCTAATGTTCGTAAGAATTTAATTTCTGCTACTTACTTAGGTAAACATGGATATTGTGTTATCCTCAAAGACAATGTTGTAATAAAAAAGGATAAAGTGTTTATCTGTTCTAGCAATATTGTGGATGGTCTATATATTTTAACTCTTGATAAACATGAATTATATAATTCTGAATTAGATAATGACTCTCATGTAAAATCATTAAAGAGAAAGTTTCCTTCTACTAGTGATGCATATCTTTGGCACTTACATTTGGTTCATATTAATTCAAATAGGATTCAAAGACTGATCAAAGATGGACTCTTAAAGCCCATGGACTTTGATGAATTTCCAGTTTGTGAATCTTGTTTGGAAGGTAAAATGACCAAATGACCTTTTAATGCAAAAGGTAGAAAAGCCCAAGGTTTGCTAGAGTTAGTGCATTCTGATGTATGTGGTCCTATGTCAACCCAAGCAAAAGGAGGTTATGAGTACTTCATCACTTTTACCGATGATTACTCAAGATATGGTTATGTGTACCTAATGAAACGGAAGTCCAAAGCCTTTGAAAAGTTCAAAGAGTTTAGGGCTGAAGTTGAGAATCAATTAGGCAAACGAATAAAGGCCATTCGATCTGATCGAGGTGGTGAATACCTTCTTAGGGATTTTAAGGATTACTTAACTGAGAATGGGATTGTATCCCAATTGGCTGCACCTGGAACTCCCCAACAAAATGGTGTAGCAGAAAGAAGGAATAGGACTCTTTTAGAAATGGTTAGGTCCATGATAAGTTACTCAACTTTACCGATTTCTTTTTTGGGGTTATACCTTAAATATAACAATACATCTTTTGAATTTAGTTCCATCAAAATTTGTTCCCAAAACACCCATGGAATTGTGGAGTGGGCGAAAGCCTAGTATGAAATGTCTCCACATTTGGGGGTTGTCCAGCACATGTGTTAAAAGGGAAGTCTGATAAGTTAGAACCAAAATCAGAAGTGTGTTTTCTTGTAGGTTATCCAAAAGAAACTAGGGGTTATTTATTCTATAGTCGTAAAGATAACAAAGTTTTTGTTAGTACAAATGCTAAATTCTTGGAAAATGACTATATGAATAATTTTACTGCTAGAAGTAGAGTTGTGTTAGCTGAAATGAATGAACCTGTAAATGAACAATTAATGGATGAAACTAGGGATGATGTGGCTGTATTAGATACACCACAAAATACTACTCATGAGATGTCTAGTACACAGGTGCCTCGTCGTAGTGGGAGAATTGTTCGGCCTCCTATAAGATTCATAGGTTTGGGAGAAACTTATGAAGCTATCTCAGAAGAGGCTGAATCAGATCCCTACACTTATGAAGAGGCAATGAATGATATAGATGCACATCATTGGGTCCAAGCTATGAAATCTGAATTAGATTCCATGTATTCCAATCAAGTTTGGGATCTTGTAGAGGCACCTAACGGCATTAAACATGTTGGTTGCAAATGGGTTTACAAGAGGAAGAGAGGGATAAATGGAAAGGTTGAAACCTTTAAAGCAAGACTAGTGGCGAAAGAGTATACTCAAAAAGAAGGTATTGATTATGAGGAAACCTTTTCACCAGTAGCAATGCTTAAATCTATCAGAATTCTCTTATCCATTGCTGCTCATTATGATTATGAGATTTGGCAAATGGATGTCAAGACTACTTTTCTCAATGGCAATCTTGAAGAGGAAATCTATATGATGCAACCGGAAGGTTTCGTAGCAAAGAACCAAGAGCATATGGTATGCAAGTTGAAAAGATCCATTTATGGACTTAAGCAAGCATCTAGGTCATGGAACATCAGATTTGATCAAGCAATTAAGTCATTTGGTTTTGAACAAAATCTTGATGAACCATGTGTGTACAAAAGATATCGAGATAAAGTAGTAATGTTCCTAGTGCTTTATGTTAATGATATTCTACTTATTGGAAATGATGTAGGGGTAATGTCATCAGTAAAGGTTTGATTGTCAAGCCAATTTGATATGAAGGACTTGGGTGAGGCTAACTTTATTCTAGGGATCAAGCTTTGGCGAGATCGCAAAAATAAGATGTTAAGCTTATCACAAGCTGGATATATAGATAAGGTACTAGAATGGTTTAGTATGAAAACTCCAAGAAAGGATTACTTCCTTTTAGACATGGAGTTCTTCTGTCTGATGACCAAAGACCTAAGACTCAAGAGGAAGTAGATATTATGAGACAAGTTCTTTATGCTTCTGCAGTGGGAAGTCTCATGTATGCCATGTTTTGTACTAGACCAGATATCTGCTATTCAGTTGGCATGGTCAGCTGATATCAATCAAATCCAGGACCAAAACGTTGGCAAGCTGTAAAGCATATTCTCAAGTATCTACGAAGAACGAGAGATTATATGCTTGTTTATCGTTGTGAGGATTTGATTCCCATTGGCTATACAGATTCAGATTTTTAATCGGATCTAGATTTCAGAAAGTCCACATCAGGATGTGTATTCACCTTGGGAGGTGGAGCCATAAGTTGGAGGAGTATTAAACAATCTTATATTGCAGACTCCACCATGGAAGCAGAATATGTTGCTGCTTCTAAAACAGCAAAAGAAGCTGTATGGCTCAAGAAATTCCTTTCTGACCTTGGTGTAATAAGAATGTAGCAAGTTCCAATTACATTGTTTTGTGACAATAGTGGAGCAGTTGCACAATCTAAAGATCCAAGGAATCATAAGAAAGGAAAGCACATTGAGAGGAAGTACCATATCATTCGAGATATTGTTGCTCATGGAGATGTGGTGGTAGCAAAGATTGAAAGTGCAAATAATCTAGTAGATCCCTTTACCAAAGCCTTGCCTCAAAGGACTTTCGAGTCACATTTGGAGGGAATGGAAGTTAGATTAGTGCACAATAGTCTTTAGGACAAGTGGGAGATTGTTAGGATTAGTGCCCTTAAATCCTATTGTATGATGCTATGTATGACATTATGTATGGCATGATGTATGACTTAATATTATGATTAATAAATTTGTTTTATTATTATCTGAAATAATGGTAACATGAATATTTGGACATTATCATATAGTCCATGAGAGGCATAGTATGTGATTTATGTGAAAAGTCACAGAAGATATAAATCACAAGTTCTTTGTAAATTCAGAATTGTAGTTCGTAGTCGGTGATGAAATTGGGCGTTTCATCTGCGAAGACTATAACATATCAATTAAGATGATTCGTCTTGATCATGGAAGTGGAGACTTCTAGTTGATATGTTTTAAGAGTTAAGACATATTGAACTGGACCGCTGTGAGATTTATTATTCTCTTAATGACTGTCAATTGAATAATAAATCTCACGACTTATATTTGCATGAACTCTTAATCCTGAGAGAATAATCCTGATCATGAGGTGTAGGTTGCTTTGATATATCAGGAGTGAGATCTAAAGTAACGGTCAAAACCTCAGTATGTTAGGCAGCCACATTTAGTGTTGATGGAACATATATTCTCAAGATGGAATTCATAGTCTCTTAACGGAGATACAAAATATTCCTTTGGAATAAGTTTAAAGGGTTTGTTATTCAGAGAGTTAGGCCTAACCACTTTAGTAAGACTAAAGTATATATTTATGGAATTGGATTTCATAAATATATGATGAATAACATAAAAGGATTAAACCGGGTACTCAAGGATTAAGATGTAGTAATCTACAAAGTGGCAGTCTACATTTATGACTTTGTATTACTACGAATATTTTATGAAGGGATTGCATGTAAAATAAAGTCTTGGGATATAATTTATAGATAAGGCCTAGAGTGCAACTATATTTATATAGTGGTATTAAATATAGTTAATGGTAACTTTGGACTTGTCAAGAGTTGACAGAAAAGCCCAAGGCCCATTGAAGCTAGTGTCTTATTGGTCCCTTTTGGTCCCACTCCAAGCCACATACTAGAGCCCAATTGGAAAGGCCCAAAAGGCTAGCCCAATTAGATAATTAGTTATAAGAAGAGAAACATACAGAATTATGTACAACAACAACAACTTACATGAAATGGTGTATGTGAGTGTTGGACACTCTTGAATTCTCTCTTGAACAAAATCATATAACTGATTGAGAGACCACACATCTTGGGCGTTAGTGGAATTGAAGTGAAGATTAAAAGTATTCTCAAGTGCTTACAATCTTTTTTTTGAAATTCACCACACCAAGGTACACTCTCTAGTTCTTGTATTCTGAAATTTACATAGTGCATATTATCAATTGCGAATGAAGTAAATCCGTTAATTTTCCGCTGCGTACATGCATATTTCCATCAATTACAATACAAATGCGTGCCTAACTCAATTCTGGATCCTTGAGAGACACAAGAAGTTTTTAGAACTGATGATATTTGTTTATTGATAAACAAGTTTATTTGTAAGACATTATAGATTATGAAAAATGA
>JARYZH020003631.1:0-10322 GCA_030021035.2 Notholithocarpus densiflorus | reverse complement strand
ATTGGGAACTTGAAGCATTGCTTCTTTTCTTGATCCATATCTGAGCTCGTTGTTCAGGATTATAACCTAATTTGGTCTTTGGGATAGGAATTTCATGCCCTTCAAGCTGCATTTTCCTTTGTGTTTTGCTAAGGCCATGTACCTTCTCTCCGGTGACTTCTGGAATCAATTTCCCTAGGTCTCCTTGTTTCGAGAAATCGTAGCCTGTTCTGGCTAATAGCCTATATGCCTTTAGGTCAAACCATTCTTTCGTCCGTTCACTTGGTAGAATACCATGCTTTGTCAAACTTTGTGAAGACCTCACGAATCCATTTAGTGGCTTCGAGGGCAAAGGGTATGTGGATGAAGTTAAAGGCATGACATGATTTTGTTTCAATATGGCTACATCCTCCATCATGAGCTTTGCAGGAGGCCTTCCCATGTCTACTGTAGATTGAAGGCATTCTGGGAATGGTGATTGTCCTTTCTTGTGGTGTGATAATGGTACATAACGGAGAAATGGAGGGCTGTTGGAAGGCATTGAAATTTTTGCTCTCACTAAATTACTGGTAGATTCACTAGAATGATCATTCCCACATTTTGGACCTTCCTTTGAGGAAGGAGTATCCTTTCTAGTGATGAATCTAACATGCTTCTTTTCATCTTGCTTGCTTTCCATGGATGGGATCTTAACTGGGAGAACTTCATTAGGAATGTCATCTTCTATATAAAACTTTGTGTCAGCAAAGTGAGCTTCAGTCTCAGTAAAAGGCTTCAAGTCGGCATTGACTTTTTTTATTCCACTTTGAAGGTACTTGAAACATTGACGCAAAGTTGACGGCACTATTTCATTTCCATGGATCCATGGACGTCCTAACAACATGTTGTAGGTTTTCTTGGCATCAATGACGTGGAACAAAATGTTGCTTGTTAATTCTCCAATGATTAATTCCAAGTGTATCATGCCAATCGCGCATTGTCCTCCTTGGTTAAAACCTTGAATGACCAAACGATTATGCGATAATTCCTCCATAGTAAGACCAAGTCGTCTCATTGTCATTTTTGGTAGTATATTAACAGCTGAACCTCCGTCAATGAGAATACGATCGATCTTTTGTTCACGAGCATAACCAGAGACATAAAGTGGACGATTGTGGGGCTTAGAGCCTAACAACAGATCCTCATCAGTGAAAGTTAAGTCTGGAGAGCACGTGTAACATTCCTAGGTTTGTTGAAGCGTGTTGGTAGAAGGGGTGTACATCTCTGGTTTTTCAAGAGCTTGGGTGAGCACTTCTTTTGGTGAGGTGGAGGATTGCAAGGGTTCAACTTCATCAACCTAAGATTGGAGTTCCTTTAGAGATGACAAAGTCTCGTCTGGACTACCATGTCGACATCCTTTTTTTTGTCATGAATTTCGTAACAAGAGACCGTGCAGATGGCTTCTGCTGAGTCATTCTGAAAGAATTTTCTGGGGAAGAATTCTTCCAATGTGATGGTATTTCGAAGTTTTTGGGTTTGTGTCAAATTATCATACATTTTTTTTACTAGTCCTTTTTGCCTTTTATTGTTCCTTCCTCTTGATCAAGGCTGAATCTAGTTTTGTTCTTTTCTGTACCCTTGGATGATCAAATGAAGAGGGAATTCTTGTCTTTTCTTCCTTCTCCTGTGAGTAACCATCGTCCAGCCCTCTTCCTCATCCATTGTTGAACTTTTATCATCATTTGAGTTACAGTCAGATGTTTCTTGCGAGAGCTGAACTTGAACAGGTCTCAAAGAACCAAACTGGATGATTATGGTATTTGCCCCCTGTTTAGTAGTCGGAGACATGCAACTAGGTAACCCGTAAGCAAACATTGTGATGTTTAACTCAGCAACATCATCAAAATCCAATCGATTTTCCTTTCCTTGGCTAGCTTCATGATGAGTTCCTTAAGAACAAAGCATTTTTGGATTGGATGGCTTATGATGCGACGATACTTACAATAATTTGGGTCATCAACTTTCCCTATCTCTTTCAGTCTTTTGCATTCTGGCAATTCAATTAATTTCAGCTTGAGTAGTTGCTCTAGCATTTCGGGCATATTGGCATCTGGGAAAGGATATACCTTTTGTTCCCATTCTTTAAGTGACGAGTGACGCATCTCACGTCGTTGGCCTCCCTCATGCCTCTTCTCATTAGCCTTCACATTTCTTGTTGAAATTTTGACTAGGGCAGAGTTGATATTCATTAAGTCTTTGATGTTACTTTTCACATTCCTGTCATTCTTCCTTATTTCTCGTCTTTCTTTCCTTTCCTCAGGTACGGGAGGTTTCGTATTTCCATAGCTAGCAATGCTCAACTCCATGTCGTGCGCATGAGTTGCTAACTCTTCAAATGTCCGGGGTTTTATCCCTTGAAGGATGTAAAGAAGTCCCAAATGCATGCCTTGGATGCACATCTCCACAGCTGAGATTTCAGAAAGTCTGTCTTTACAGTCTAAGCTCAGAGAATGCCATCGATTGATATAATCAACAACAGGCTCATCCTTCCATTGCTTGGTATTAGTAAGCTCCATCATGCTTACCGTGCGATGCGTGCTATAAAATCAGTTGAGAAACTCTCTTTTGAGTTGTTCCCAATTGTCGATTGATTCAGGCTCCAAGTTAGTGTACCAATCAAACGCATTTCCCTTGAGCGAACGGAAAAATTGTTTTACAGGGAGGCTTCCTTGAGTTCCTGCATTCTCACAAGTCTTTACGAAGTGAGCAACGTGTTGTTTTGGATTACCCTTCCAGTCAAATTGTAAGAACTTAGGAGGTTGGTACCCATTTGGCATTCTCATGTTATCAATGCGCTTTGTGTAGAGTTTTAAATATATGAGGGCACTAGTGGAAGAACCCCCATACTGTGCTTGAATGGTATTTTTTATCATGTCTTGCAGTTGTTGGACAGATATCGAGGCCATTGAGGTGGAATGTTTGTGTTGAGAAGTGCCTTCGCCTCCTTTTCCTTTATCAACCCTAGCGTTTTCTCCTTTCAAGGTAAAGCCAAGTGGGTGCTCAGGGTCAAGACTTGATTCACCCAAATCTTGTACCTCTTGTTTGTTCATTAGGGTTGCAATTTTGACATCCTTATCTTCAAGTGCTTTTGTGAAAAGGATGATCCTTTGTTCCATTTCAGCCATCTTTTCTTCCATGGTAGAGGTGTTAGTCATCATCACTGGCATGACCTCTAGATATAATGGAGAGAATGATGAAACAGGATGAGTCAAAGGTACTTAATTCCTTAAGTTTCTCATCACTAGTGAAGAGTTGATAGAAAAGGTCTTTGTTGGGGATGATTCATTATTGATCTCCAAATCTTTCGAGACAGATGAATCCTTACTAGTACCTTTCCTATTTGCAAGAAAGTCCAGAGAGATGACAGTATGAAGGTTGCTTTCTTTGGTTGGTTGGGGTTGAAGTCGATCAAGAGCTTTGGATCGACTATGAGTGACTAGGCCGGCATAATCATCGGCAATGGAAGCATCAACCATCGATTTTCGAACATTCTTGCTAGAGGACATTGAAGCTGGTAGCAAAATGATGTCGAATTTCTTTTCTTCTGAAGGAGAAAGATATGAGAGGCAGAGAGGTCCCACTGGGCGTGCTTGAATTTGTAGACGACTAAATTTCTAGTTTGAAATAAATCAAACAAGTAAAATAGTTTCACAAATGCAAATTTGTATTTATGAATGTGTGGTACAATTCTCTGAATTTACAAAAGAGTGATCCTCTGATTTGATCTCCTTGCAAGACTTATTGATTGGAATTGTGGTAATGTGATTTTGATTCGAACACAAAATATCCTTCAATTTGGCTAAGGAATGAATCAAAGATCTTTGAAACAGAATTATAATGAATCTCTAGCTATGAGCTTGTTAGAAATTCTTTGTTCTTCACGTTCTTCGTGTTCTTCGTGCGTTCTTCTTCTTTGAAGGTTTGTGGTGGAAGTTCTTCGGTGCTTTGGAGGCTTGAATCCGTAGAGCTTCATTGATTTATGGTTTGTTAAGGTTTCTGGAGACTTTTGAGATTAATTCCAGCAAACTTTAGGATCCAGGCAGATAATTTGGATGATTCTGCTTCGAATGTTCTTCGATTTTGAGGTTGAAGTTCTTGAAGGCTTTGAGGCTTGATTCCTGCAGAGCTTTTGTACTTCTGAGTGCTTCTGAATCTTTTCTGATGCTGCTTGTGCTCTAGATGGCTTTATTTGTCTGGAATGCCTTAGGAAGGCTTCTATTTATAGGAGTTTGGGGGTGGGTGAGCGACATGTGGTAGAGTCTGATTGGTGACACATGTCACAGCCTAATTGGTCCGCTTATGTCATCGCTTACACGCACTAGATTGCATATGTCATCACTTACACGTGCTAGACTGCTTATGTCATCGTTTACACGCACTGATGTGTGATTGGTTTTTGCATGCATTTTATGCTTCTATTTCGATGACACTTGGCAAATTTTTGTTGGTTCCTGAGTAGTGATAGCAAAACCTAGCAGCAATACGTGGCGCTTTGTAATTGGCAGTATTTTGTGGACTTGGTAGTATGATGTGTCAGCTTGTGATAGGTCGGGAATTTTCACTTTCTACACATATAGAACATGTAATTCAATAGTGAGATTTTCAAAATATGAATTCTGTAAATGATTTTGGACAATCTTGTTATACATTGGTAAGAAGAGTTTCATTTGAATTTGATACCCAATCACAAGGATATAGTGTGACCATAGTCAAATTAGATTGCAAAGAATATGAATTTTTTTTAATATGTTAACTATTTTAATTCCAAGGATCTTCTTATGTTTTTGGAACCCATTGTAAATTATATGTTAGGATTATGATTACTTATTGAGTTGTGAAACTCACCCCCCTTTTTTCCTCTAGTTTCAAATTATAAAGAATAACAAATTTTAGGACTTTTACTAAAGTTGTGGGCATGAAAGGAGTTTACAAATTTTGGGATAAGTTGGACTTGTAATAATCTGTATTTCTATTTGTTGAGTAACATTAAGGTATATGAGGTTTGGATTTTTCTTCTTATTAGTGCTTTGGAGATCTTTAATTTGACAACTGAATTATTAAAAATAATTATTAGTCTTTAAGAAGACCTTGCATGCTTGTAGGGTAAGTGAGAACTTTATAAGTGTGTGGTCGTTGTTATGTGTCTAACTTAATAGTTGGGTTCGGGGCGTCACACAAAGTTTTTTTTGACTCATCACAACCAAATCATACGGATTGGACAATAAAGTGGTAACTAAAGACAAGAATGCCTGACTCTCAAAGGAGTTCACCGCCTCAGATGGTGGCAACCGTGGTGGCCCACTTTTTGGAACCTCCTCCGATTAGAAAATTCAAGGTTTTAACAATAATGGTGCTTACTGCAGCCAATGTCGATTCGCAACTCAACATGCAAGCTATTGATACACTCATTAATCAAACAGCCTCACTAAGTGGAAATGGTGAAAGCTCTAGCAGAAAGGAAGGCAATGCATTTCATATCATCAGTGATGCACAACAGGATACAAAAGGTCTTCGGTGGTATTGTTTTAAGCACATAGAAAGCAAGGAAATGTCATGGCTTATGCATTGGCAAGGAAAGCTATAGACAAGGGCGGACCTAAGATTTGCAGCTAGGGGGCTGAAATATAAGGAAAAAAAAAAATGTATCCATATAGTATTAACAAATTATCAACCAAGATAAATACAAACAATCATTGTTTCTTAATACATTAAGATGCAATTATCTACCAACAACGACAGAAAAACATAAAATAATATTGTTTTTTAAGAGCATTGGCTATTGCAAAAAAAAATTATTTTCACAAACACAAACCAGAAATTACTTTTGCTGCTTTAATATAGTATTTGAAATGTCTCGTACAGTAATGTTTTTTATATTTGGTGTTCTAAATACTAAATATTTAGCATTTAGAAAACCTGATACTAGTATTCTAACACTAGGCTAACTAGGATTTTTTATTTTAAAGTTTTGTTTTTGTTAAGTTTTTGAATTGAGTAATTGCTAGTTTTTGGAAGAGAGGCGCAGCTTTAGAAAAAAAAAAATATAACCAATAAAAAAAAATTTCTATTTTTTTTTCTTTGGGCCAAGGTGGCCTAAATTTTTTTATTCTTTTTATTCTTTGGGCCAGGAGGGGCCAGGCCCCCTTGGGCCCCCCCTGGTTCCGTCCCTGGCTATAGAGAGTGACCTGTTTGTAACTTGGGCTTGAACATGTATTTTTTAAAGATTTGAAGAAATAAGAAGCTCTACTGACCTTTTCTCTCAAAAAATATGAACTTATTCAGTTGTACCTAATAACTGATATAATTATGATATACTAATATCAAATTCATCCTAAGTTCAGGCATTATATCTAGGTAGGATTAAGTTGCCCCACTTTAATGGCAATTAGAGCTCTTAAAAATTTCCTTAATTATTTAAAAAATCTGAAATTAATGGTGGGAGGGTATACAATTAATCCATGTTCACCAAAATTACAATATTCAAGTACACGGGGATATTGTTTATTGGCCTATTAGTGTTGACTTTCTTGAAAAACTCATGCCTTAATTTCTACAATCATGTGCCCGGGAGAGAGAGGTTTGGGACAACTTACCAATGGAGGTTTCTGAGGGGCCACTCGTACAAATGTGTTCTACAATTTTTTTTTTTGACGAATTAGAGTTTCGTCACTAAAATGCCTAAAGGATAGGCGGACCCATTTTTTAGCGACGACTTTGTTTTGTTGCTGTTGGGGTCTTTTAGCGACGAAATTTTTTTCATCGCTAATAATCTCCCAGAAAAACCTACAGCGATGAAATTATTTCGTCATCAAAAACTTAAAGTTTCAGTGACGAAAACTTTCATCGCTGTAGACTAATTAAATTCACGCCCTACTTTTTCCTTTAGGTGCCCTTGTTTCAAATCAACAAATAGCGACGAAATTTCAATTTCATCACTAAAGGTTATTATTTTTTCATTTTTAACGACGAAATTCAAATTTTGTCGCTATAGGTTATTATTTTTTTCATTTTTGGCAATGAATTATAAATTTCGTCACTAAATGTAAGTTTTCAGTGACGAAAAATTTTTCCTCACTAAAATTCGTCTCTAAAAATACATTTTGTTGTAGTGAGGGATCTTTTTTCACCTTATCACATTCATCTAGGATCGACTTAACTTTACGATATATTGGCTCATTTTTGTACACTGGTTTCTTGATGCTGTTTTCAAAAGACCGTGGAGTACATCGATAATATTCTCCAACACTTCTTGCTTTTCTAGAACAACATCCCATTTCATATTGAATGCAACATTGAAATAAGAAAGGAAGCCTTTCATGTTTAGTGAAATGAATAATCGGGATTGGAACTGGAGAATGAAATTTAACGAGGATAAGAATAACTAACACCATCATCCCTAATCAAAGTTCTCTCATAAATGTCCTACTTATTTATTTTGTCTCAAAATATTGTTTTTCTTATTTCAAAGTCCAAGTTAGAATGATAATTAAAACTTCAACCTTGTTCTTATTAAATGATTAAAGAAGTTTGAAAAAAACAATTTAATTTATAAATTGATTAAATCTTAAAATACTTTTTCTCAAATAATTGTTGTCTAAGAATTGTGACTTTTGGAAGTATTGGAAAATTTTAAATTAAGAGTGATATAGTTTAAGTAATGTCTTTTCGCAAGGGCCATTATATTTTAATACAAATTTTATTTTAAAATGTAATTTTTCACAACTTCTGAGGTTTATGTATAAGACACAACTGAAAATCTGGTGTTTAGAGAGAACTTATAAAAAAGAAAATTTCTTCGAATTTTGATGAGATAAAAATTTTGGAACCAATAGAATGACTCAAATCCACCATGATAAAATTAATAAACTAACATAAATGATTCAATAATTAAGTAAGGTAAAATTCTATATATGCTAAAACACTTTCCTAACCAGAGTTATACCTAATTGGATAATTATTTAAAATGATCATGTTTGATAGAATAAGAAGGATTGAAAATCAAGTGAATTTATTAAAACAATATATAAAATTAGGCATTGGTTTGAAAATTATGTAACACCCCCACAAATTTTAACATAGTGATTATTATTCTATTGATTTTTTATTCCACACATCATAAAAATAATATTAAAATTTTTATAGAAAATAATTCTAAATTTTTTATTAGAGGCTTGGTGCATCTTTGCATAGAAATTGAAAGAAATATATATATATATATATATATATATATATATATATATATATATAGACACACACACACATACATACATATACACACATTAGTCGCTAACCCGTGTGATGCATGAGATAGTTAAATAAAATTGAGTTAAAAATGAAGGAAAATAAATAATTTAGTTTAAAATAAAAGTTCAACTAAAAAATTGGTAAAAATTACAATTAGTTTTTATTTCTTTGAAATTGAACCTAAAAACAGAACCGTACATATGTGAGGACAATGAAAATGATATCAAATATTATCATAATGAATGAATTGAAAATTTACAACTACATTAAATTTAAAGAACAAAGACATCTATTTCACAGCATTATATTAAATGATTAAAGCCCTTAAAATGAGTGAGGAAGACACAAGCTTTTGCAGACCAAGAACTAAGAGTAATTTGGTAGAATTGTAAAGTAACGCTTTCTTTCATATGCAAATATATCATCCAAAGTACAAAGTGTCTAATGGAACCATAGAACAAGAAAATATACGCTCACTAAGATACAAATTGCTTAATTAAATTTATGACTAATCAACAACAGCATGGTGTGTAAATTGTTTACCAAAAAAAAAAAAAAAAAAAAAAAGGAGTATCTAACGATCAAATATATGTATCTAACAATTCTAACCATAAAGCAACTACAACATGAGAATTTGGTTCAAAGTATTAAAACAATAACTAAATTTACAAAATTCCCTTTATATATATTTATAATGATGGTGTGATGGCCCACCAACAGTACACATATGCTCACTGTCCACTGGAGGTCTTCCTAGAATTTCATATACATTTGTAACACTAACAAAGAGCCTTGTGTCCACCTATGATAACCCACCAAGTTGTCTTCAACTTCCAAAAAGGAAAAGTGGTAGCTCTCTATAAACTACTGTTCTCTCGGGAAAAGATGAACATATGAAAATCAATAAACTTACTATTATGTATTGAACACTATTTTACAACTAAAATCTCATACTACTCTTAATAAGATTCTTCTTTGTTTTTTTGTTTTTTGTTTTTTTTTTTCCTTGAATGCTCAAGCTCTCCAAATGCCATTAGTAGTTGGAAGAATTGGAGCTTGAGCTTCATAGCTTTGGTGATATAAAATATTTTTTCCAAATCAAACAAATGTTAGACATGTTGATGAGAATCTATAATTCCATTTAGTTTTGGTGAGAATCTGTATCTTCCCAAGCAACATTGTAATAGTTGCACAATATGAGAAATATGAGAAAACAGGTGCAAGCATATTGTTGTTGACTCTACACTATATCCCAAAGGATCTCTCTTGGATTGCTTCATTCTTCTCTTAGGCACTACAACTAAAGCTCCCCCATCATAACCTTCCTACATTGCAAAACTTCACAGAAAAAAGCAGAATTCCAGAATTTTCATTTCCTACTTTTGCAGCCCCCAATCAGACTAACTAATAGATAATTTGAAATTGACATTGACCATGATACTTGATAATAAAACAAAGGTTGGGAAGTAAGAGATCAACATATCTGATAATAACAATCAACACTTACCAATTATAATTCATCGCCATTGATATCACAGGACACATAAAACTAATATAAAATTCATGACAATTGAAGATAAGCCAAAGGCAACAGATATAGAAATCACTACTATGAACAGCAGTTTTGAACCTTCCGCACGAACCGTATACTGCCACCAACAAAGCGAAGGGAAATTATTAGAATCCTTTTGGTTTAGAAATTATTTTGGAAAAAAATCATGCTCTCAAAACCTTCAGGTACCTAGAATATTAATCTCTCCAAGAATATGGAAATAACAATTAGGCATTCACCTAGAGTAACTGGGTCATGTTCAACCTCTTTATTAGTAGTTGCCTACTCCAAATGCTCAAGAGTATTTGCAACTAAAAAAACCCCCAACAACAATTGCAACCTTTTCCCATTTCTTATATAAATTTAGTGTGGTTGGTTTGATTAGTAAAAAATGTTAGGTTCTAAGGACTTAGGAACTAATGTATTAGAACTTTATTTTGTAATGTTGGCAAACCATGATCAAAACAGATGTTAGTCTTGTTTAGACTTGCTCAAAGTATAGGTCTTT
>JARYZH020003630.1:0-10323 GCA_030021035.2 Notholithocarpus densiflorus | reverse complement strand
AGTAAAAGATAAAATGTTTTGCCATCTTTGATATGTGGTGCACTGGTGCCTATGATGCCTAGTCCCCTTTTATAGGTTTTTTTTTTTTTTTTTTTTTGGAGTAAGTTTATATTACGCGTTTAATTTATTTTAATTTGAATTGGTAATATTGGATATATAATGGCAGAGATATATTTTATTTATTATTATAAATAAGATTAGATTAGGACTAATTTGATTATTTTTTATTAGTTAGTTTGGATTAGGAACAGTTTTATTGATAGGTTTGATGAAGTTAGTATTTATCTTTGGAAAAATGTTATGTCCCTAACAAATTTTAAGTGACAAGTTATTGCTGGTTGTTACTAATAGGCAAAAATGAAATTTCAGTGATGGACTTATATTAAAACCAATAACAGCTTACCACCTAAGATTTGTTGTGAAAATATTAGGAACGTAGTATTACTCTTATAGATATTGATAATGAATGAAAAACAATATTCATAAATTTTTAAGGTCACATTTGGTATGATGTAATAGATCTTGTAATGAAATGATTCATGTGTAATAATTATTTAGTGATTTGGGTTTTTTTTTTTTTTTTTTTTTTTTTTTTTTTTTTTTTACAGAGAATAGTTATTTCTTAGTAAGAACGATTTATAAAATTGAGGAATAAATATTCATTTCTAAAAATGGGTCAAATAGACATACTTTCTAAGATGCCTATAATAGTTATTCCTTAGGACATATAACAAATTTTATGACTAAGATACTTTCAAAAAAAATACAAACTTTCCATATGCATAATTTTTTTACAAATTTTCCAAAGTAACACCCAAACTTTTGAATAGGAAAAATAATTCCCTTACAATATAATTTTTTTCCAGTAATAAATATTACTATTCCTAACGTAATCTCACCACTCAGTTTGCCAAACATGGTCTGAGTTTTAAATTGTTAGCTAATCTAAGTTGGAGGATCGAACTTGCTCAAAGTACTCCATTTATAATTAGGATTCATTTGTTCACTCTGAATAACTAATAAAAATTGGGTCCACAACAATTGGTGTGAGAGCAATGGAAGCTCACAAAACATTATCAAGGATTGCAAGTTTGTGCAACTAAAAAGTTGTAAAAATGTGTTAATAAAAGGATTGCAAGGACGGATCAACTTGGATTTAGAGGAGGGAGGGGGGAAGCATAAAAAAAAATCATTATAAAACTCCAAATTAGCATTTATTTTGTATTAAGAAACTGTCAACAAAAACAAGACACAAAATCATTGTTTTGTAATACATTACAATATAATCATTTATGAAAAGAGAACTTAGTACTTTTATAATAAAAAATTCAACGTCATCTAAAATTGAATATGTAATAATTGTTGCAATGATGTCCCATTTCAATGAATAACATCATAGCATCTATAAAAAAACTCATCTTCCTTTTTGTTGAAAGTTAATTGATATATCTAGAATGCATATTAAACTCAGAAATATATAGTTACATGAAACTGTACGAGAAGAGAATTTTTGTTTTAGGAAACAAATGTAAGCCACTTTAAATACAAAAACAGGTGCCTCTAGAAAAACAATAATTTGTTTATTAACAATTGTATTGAGTATACTTTAGTTGGCTAATTAGCATGATGGAATTATCACCGTAATAGATTTATATTTTGAGCCCACTCTCTTGCAACTAGTTTTCTGTTTTCTTTTTTTTGGATAGTCAACAACATTATAGTATGTCGCATTTTTTTTGTATACATCAATAAAGATATTTGCAGTTTTGCACCATTAATGCATCATTGTTAACAAGGTCTTATAAAACCAATTACATTCTCTGTGCCTCTGTAGAAACAAAGGGCTCAGCCGTGAGCCTTGAATGCATGAATAGGAGGACAACTAGTATAAAGTATTTCCATAAAAAATTTATAAAAATAAAATAAATAAAAAACACTAAAATCTAGAGCAGAAAGAAAACAATCCCAAAATATCATCATTTTTTCCCATAAAGTTTGTCACAGCTTATGCTTGAAGATGGTGTCCTCTAATACTCCACTTTTTTCATAGCCTACCGAATCGTTCATCAAGCTCCAAGGGCTTGAAATATTTCCTGTCTATGAGATACGTACCAATGGTAAGACGAACTGCCCATACATCTTTAGGCTTTCTTGACACAATCCTGCACAAATTTGTTGGGATATTACACAAAGTAATTGTTAAATATTAGCATTGATACACCATGTTGAATATGCTAGTATGGATGCGGAAGCGAAAGCATAAAATATAGAACACAATAACACACAAATGTTACATGGTTCAACCTAACGGCCTACATCTACAGAGGAAACCTTAAAGGGCTATATCAATAATATATTATAGTGTAGTACAAATCCTGTGTTACAATGAATCATAACATGTGTATATATAATAGACTAAACCCTAGATTAATAGACTTCTAGTACAAGTAGGAGACTTGGCTTGCACACAAAGTAGAATTAGGCTTGGGCTTATGCTAATGGGCTAATATATCTCTAACACCCCCTCTCAAACTCAAGATGGAAGCTTGATGAAATCTTGAGATTTGATAAGGTTGAAAAGATCTCTTGAATGAAGTTTGGCTCTGTGACGATAGTTTGAGAAAGGCGATGGTTTTGCAGTGTTGATGCGACTTCTAACGGTGATATGACTATACCGGAGAGTTTTGACGGCAGCAGTAAGAAGCCAAAGAAGATGAACGCAGCGAAAAAACACCAAGTAAGACAAAGATTGCTCTTAAATATACTGTAAGGACAGAAAACCATAGCCACAAGAAGGTGGCTCTGATACCATGTTAAATATTAGCATTGATACACCATATTGAATATGCTAGTATGGATGCGGAAGTGAAAGCATAAAATATAGAACACAATAACACACGAGGGTTACGTGGTTCAACCTAATAGCCTACATCTACGGAGGAAACCCTAAAGGGCTACATCAATAATATATTATAGTGTAGTACAAATCCTGTGTTACAATGAATCATAACATGCGTATATATAATAGACTAAACCTTAGACTAATAGACTTCTAGTACAAGTAGGAGACTTGGCTTGCACACAAAGTAGAATTAGGCTTGGGCCTATGCTAATGGGCTAATATATCTTTAACAGTAATAATGGAAGAACAAGGTTAACACAAAAGACAAACAGAAAATAGATAACTTGGAGGCACTATATCATTTTCCTTAGACAATATTTGCCCCTCACACTTTTGTTGCTAAAGGGTTATCGCAAATTTGTCTCCAGGATACAACCAAGATGTTGGGTTCTACAGATAGCAATTCTGGAGAATGACCACAGGATTTCTTGTGCTTCTTGTGTTTCTCTCCAAATTTTGATTTTGTGAAGTTAGTTTTTCAAGAGAACATAAGCCTCTATTTATACCCATAGGGTTATGTTTCATGAAAAGGCACGTATGGAGGGTTAGTTACTTTTTCATAAAACGGTTAACAAAGATTGAAATCTCGTTATGTTTCATGATAAGGCACGTGTGGAGAGTTAGTTACTTTTTCATAAAGCAGTTAACAAAGATTGAAACCTCTTTAATCTTTCTCAATAGTCACCAGAAAATTCTAGAAAATTTCCAGAAAATTCCAGAAAATTCAGATTTCAAATTTTCACTTAGAAAATTCCAAAACTTGAATTTTCACTTTATGAAATCATATTCTCCAAACTCAACCATCATTATTATAACCTATCCTTGTATATACCTATATATACAACAATTCCCCACTAGGTTGTAATAATATAGTCCCACTTGATTGATATCCTATCATGCATAATGGAATGTGTCTTTCAACTTAAACATCCCTTTAGTGTAATTGCTCAAGAAATCAACAGAGTTAATGGTGGCTTGGTGCTTAAATCAGAAACAACACACACATGAGAATATCCACAACACATTTAGAAATCCACTGTTATTAGTACTATTATGGCCTTGTGCTCTTCCCAATTTAGTGAACATGTACAAAAGAAAACCCTTTTACTCTTGCTAGAAGCGGCACCACTCTTATGTTCACAAAGGTGAAGTTCCTTCTTATATCCCTGTTACACAGACATTTGTGATTTATGAACTTCATTAAGAGTTTAAAACTCATCCTTAATTTCATCATAACAGTCTACACTAATCCATCCTGAATGAGACACAAATTTAGTGCTCTTACTAATCACGTATCAATAGCTTGTTGTTACCCTTTAAACCTCTTAGATATAATTAGTTCGAGGTTGGTTTCCCACTATTGGTGATTCTCTTAAAAGAAGGGTTTTAATCTCATTCCAATGGATGTTATCCTTACTAAGTCTCGAGACACACTTCAGTAAAGGACCTCTTTTTTTATATAGAATTACGTAGGCAATGGACTAGTCCAACCACACTTGACTTGCCTTACGTATTCTTGTCTTAGACTTTTAAGTCTAAGTTCACATTGTATACAACTCATGTATACCACATGCATTGTGGTTTCACGATTACAGTACAAGAAATGGCTCACTATGGTCGTGGCCACGACATTTTATCAAAACCTTAGCCAATTTGTTTCCTTGTCTGTTACCATTGTAATCAATGCTTCTCAATTTAATTCTATAGTAGAGTAATAGGCCACAAACAAATTGACACATTGTGATTGAAATTAATTAATTAATTAGCCAAGTTATTAATTAATCAATTTATCATGCAAAACACGTGGTAGAACAAACAAATCACCAATAAACTAATTATGCAGCGGAAAATAAATAACACGGTGATTTGTTTACGAATGGAGAAAACCTAACGGCAAAAACCCCACCGGGTGATTTTCAGGTAACCACTCCCGAAACTCCACTATTATCACAACAAGCGGTTACAAGTAAAGGAATCTCAAGTACCTTACCAACCTACAGTTGAATCCTTACCCAAATACCCAATTGGACTTGTTCTGTAGTGACAGTTCCCCCTTTTGATGCACAGCTCCCAAGTACATGACTAACCAATGCGTGGATCCCAGTACGCGACTTCAATCACCAACTAAGAAGGTTGTTGGCTGCAAAGTTCTTCAATTCATCCCAATGATGAAAATCAAGAAGATGCTTGGTCACAAAACCCTACGGTGCAAATACATAGCAAGTTCTTCAAGAGAAAGAGATGAACTAGGGCAAGAACTTCGTCTCTGGTCACAATTTGCTTGAACAGAGTTTGCTCAATGTTTGTGCAACTTGTGAACTCTTTGACGGCCCTTAAAACAATTCTTTTATATGTTTAGGGTTAGGAGAAAAGAAGACCCAAACACATAATCACGGATCCCAAGAAAAACAGATCAGATTGCTGTTTTCTTAAACCTCGACAGATAGGAGGTGCCGAGCATCTGTCGAAATAGCTGTCGAGCATACGGGCAGAAACAGCATCTTAAACCTTGACACATTATAGCTATCGAGATAGCTGTCGAGCTTTAATGTTTTTGCACTTTTAGCTTGTTTTCTTGAACAGACTTGAAGGCTTCAACACTTGATCTTGAAACATGGTTTCTTGAAGTATTTAAGCACATCCTAAATCTACCCAAATACAAGTAAACTGCGTTTTGTCAAAAGATAAACCAATTACATAAAATAGTGACATATGTTCCTAACAAGTGAAACACATATGTCCTAACACACCTTATTTCTTTAATGCTTACACATAGCACCCCCACATGTAGTGATTATCTAACTAGATATAGATATCATCACTCACATCAATAATAGAATTAAACTTGAATATTCTATATAATAGATATTCATCACAATTAAGTACTTTCTAGTGATCAACCTCAAGTTTTAGAAACTTTGAAAGTCTACATATTGTGAAGGCAATGTCTAGTTTAGTTTCATACATGATACGCAACATGTACTTAATTCACTAGCAAACTCGAGCTGTGCATCCGCCCTTCCAGTAATTTCTTTATTTATTATTGGAATCAGAGTGTCTTTACCTCTTTAAAGATATTAAAATCTAAGAAGCAAGTTCTCAACAATAATCTCAACACAATGAGATAACACAATTCCCAATAGAATGAGAAATCACTAATCTCAACACAATAAGATTACTCAAATCTCAACAAAATGAGATAACATAAATCTCAAACTGAGATTAATATAGTGCATATCTCAACTATATTTTTTACTTGATTCTCATTCATAAAAGACTTTTATTTAATTAATTAGGGAAGTACAAACCCACAGGTCTTTCAAGCAAACTTCCTTACCAAGATCACTTTTAAGAAAGTCACTTCACATCTATATGATGCATACTCAAATTATATGTAGAGACACAATCCAATATTTCATTATTGATCCTTAAATGTTCAATTAATGAACTCACTTGTACTCTCTTTATTTCACAAAGAGGTACTTTCAAAATAGGATCACAATATGTGCTTGTTTAAAATCGAGACATCTACCACACATGGCAGAATTTAATCACAATGAATTTAATATCCCTCGATGTTAATTCTCAATACCTTTATCAAACACATCTTTGATGCACATTAGCATTCTTATGAGTCCATGACTCGTTTAAGGGTTATACCCCCACACTTTCTTGGATATCATAATTCCACAATTTAAGTTTTTAAACCCCACAATTTGGGTTCTCAACCATTCCAAAATTCACATATATACACACACTATAATTACATATGTCAAAATGTAATAATAGAATATAGTGAATCTCTTTAAAATTATATGAATGGTTTTAAAGATATCAAACTAATAACACAAATAGTTACAAGTGTATAGATATCAAAATCTATCTTTTTCCCTTTGTTTCAAACCTTTTACTATTAAGCTTAGACCAAAAGATTTTATACCTTATTCTAATACCCACTTACAACCAATTGGTTTTAAAACTAGAGGTAGATCCATTAAGACCCAATTATTATTAAATAATATCGAGTCAATCATCATTAATAGCTTTAACAATAGAAAGCTACATCTTTTTAGAAGCACAAAACTTTCTCAAACTTTAGGATCACTTCCCTCAAAAAATACTATGGGTATTTAATTAGGACTACACTTTTATTACCTTTAACAAGGTAAACAAGAGCTTCACATGAAATAAAAAAATTGGATTAAAATCCTTTTATTTCTCAAACTTTGACTCCACTTTTGTTCACTTAGTGAACCACATTTAAATCTTTAATATCACTTAATGTGATATTTAAGATTGGAGTCATTTACTCGTGTTTAAGTAAGTATTGGGGTATCCTAGAAATCATCTTTGAATTTAAACTCAATAAATTCAATGTCCTTTGATTTCACTCTTATATTAGACATTAAGTCTAATAAACTACATACCCTCGAATTTACTCAAAACCTACATATACACTTTATATAGCTCTTTGACTAATTAGTCTTCTTTGGTCTATCATTTACAAAAGGTTAAACACCCCCACAGTTTAAAATGATAAACATTTGGTCAATTTCTCATTTCATAACACATATGAAATACTTTTGAGATGAAACTCTATTATGCACATAGCATACACTAAGCAAAGCTTCTTCCCATTGATCAGATAGGAACTTAGCTAATTGCACTCAAGTTTATGGCATTCACCATATTAAATAGAGTTCTCTCTTTTGACCAAACCATTTTATTAGGGTGTATAAGGGACTCTACTTTGGTGTATTATGACATGTTTCTCACAAAGAATAATATACATTTAGAAATATTCATCATTTCTAGTTAATACACCATTCAATTTAAATCATCATGCTTATGTAAATTATATCATGCTTTGACATAAATTTCAAGAATTTGAAATTTAAAATTCTCAATCTAGCATGCTACAAATAAAGAATTAACAATATAAGCACAACCAAAACATATTGATAAATAACACTCAGATAGTAGCATATCCATTGCCTACTAATATCCCATTCTTGAACAAGACCATTCTTAAATAACAAATTGGCTTTTCTTTATATTAGGTACATGAAAATATAGCATTGGTCAAGAGAACTTCTTGCCAAAACTCAATTTCACTTCAACAATGCAATTTTCATGAACTTTTGCCTTATTGTGGATGTCCACAAGCACCTCTAGTTCTATGGAAGACTCCTCATAAGTCTTGAATTATGCCTTGTAGTTGCACGCATGCAACATTGCACCTAAATCAAAAACGCCAATCGGAAAGATTTGTAATTACAACCATATGAAATATAGTGATCTTTATTACATACATCACTCACCATAGCAATAATGTTTTTAATGACAATTGCTTCATTGGCATTTCCATCTTCATCCTTCTTATTATTTAAGAACTTACATTCTCAAATGTAATGATCTTTCTTTCCACAAAGGAAACATGACATTCTACTTGTCATTGTTGGGATTATTGGAGTTGTTCTTCTTGAATCCACTCCTACTCTTGTTCACTTTCAAGTGCTTATTGGTCTTACTCGAACTCCCACTTTGAACATTGCTCACATTGTTCACATTCACTTTAGAATCGGTGTTAGTCACATCTCTAACCCGACTTTCCTCTTTAATTCGAAGATGTTGTCTGAATTGTTCTAAAGTGAGATCTTCCGACATATGCAGAAGTTTCTTCCTAAAATTATTCCAACTTGGTGGGAGTTTTGCAATGATTGCACCCACTTGGAATGATTCAGGAATATTGATTGACAAATCACAGAGTTTATTGACCAAAATCTATAGCTCATGCACTTGATCTAAAACTGAGACATTATCAAGTATTTTATAATCAAAATACTTTTGAATAATAAACTTATTCGTACATACTTTCTCAGTTTTATACTTTGCCTCCAAAGCATTCCAAATCTCCATCGGTGATTTCATTGATGTGTAGAGATCATAAAGACGATTCAAAAGAGTATTGAGAATGTGTCCTCTGCATATCAATTCATCTTCCTCCCGTTTCTTTCTTTGTGCCTTAATCTCATCAATATCTTCATCACTCGCAGGAGGAAAATGCATCAAATTCGGGTCCAAGACATAGAAAAGTTTTAGTGTAGTAAGTAGGAATTTCATCTTGTCTTTCCATCGAGAGAAATTGGTTCCTTCAAAGCGATCCAATTTCACTAACTCATGATTCAACATCTTTAACGCTGAAACATCACTTGCTCCTTCCATCATAGGAAATATTGTCTAAGATTGTTGGGGAGATTACACAAAATAATAATGGAAGAACAAGGTTAACACAAAAAACAAACAGAAAATAGATAACTTGGAGGCACTATATCGTTTTCCTTAAACAATATTTGCCCCCCACACTTTTGTTGCTAAAGGGTTATCGCAAATTTGTCTCTAAGATACAACCAAGATATTGAGTTCTTCAGATAGCAATTCTGAAGAATGACCACAGGATTTCTTGTGCTTCTTGTATTTCTCTCCAACTTTTGATTTTGTGAAGTTAGTTTTTCAAGAGAACATAAGCCTCTATTTATATCCATAGGGTTATGTTTCATGAAAATGCACGTATGGAGAGTTAGTTATTTCATGAAACCTCGTTATGTTTCATGAAAAGGCACATATGGAGAGTTAGTTACTTTTTCATAAAACGGTTTACAAAGATTGAAATCTCGTTATGTTTCATGAAAAGGCACGTGTGGAGAGTTAGTTACTTTTTTATAAAGCGGTTAACAAAGATTGAAACCTCTTCAATCTTTCTCAATAGTCACCAGAAAATTCTAGAAAATTTCAGAAAATTCAGATTTCAAATTTTCACTTAGAAAATTCCAGAACTTGAATTTTCACTTTATAAAACCATATTCTCCAAACTCAGCCATCATTATTACAACATATCCTTATATATACCTATACATACAACAAAGTCTTACCTGAATAAGAATGTAATAACATGTAGTGAGCATCATATTCATACATTGATGTAGTTTTTTCACATTCATGTTGAAAAAACTTAAACTAAGAACCACAGCCCACAAGACAACACACAAAAAAAGCCAAGAATTCACACATTGATGTAGATATATATAAGAGTACCTTCCCACGTCACCAGGCTTGACTAAACCAGAATTCACCCTAAGGCATGGAACTGATGCAAAAGTCTTTATCATTTTGGGTGCCTCAGTGACAATAACAGCTGACCCTATCTCAAGTTTTGAATTTTTTCCCGGCAGCAATGCCTCAGCTGGTGGCTCTTTCGATTCACACACTGTTGTAAATCTAATCACACTTGAACGGCGAATCTGACTGCTTAAGCTATCAAATTGTGATGTTGAAAAACTACGAAATTTAGGGCATGGAATAGAGGTAGTAAAAGATAGAGATAATGCTGCCATGAGCAGGAAATCTATCTGTCAAAGAAA
>JARYZH020003629.1:0-10324 GCA_030021035.2 Notholithocarpus densiflorus | reverse complement strand
CCTTTTAAAGGCGATTATTCTAGAATTGTACATGTAAGTCCTACCTAGAGGCATTGTTTCTCACATACATCAACAACCCTCTCAAAGACGATTTCCTAGAACTATGCATGTAAGTCCTAATTAGAGGCATTATTTTTCACATATATCAATAGCCCTCTCAAAGGCACTTTTCCTAAAGTCATACATCAGCCCTCTCAAAGGCAGTTTCCAGAATCATACATGTAAATCCTAACCAGAGGCATTGTCTTTCATATAAATCCACAGCCTTCTTAAAGGCAATTTCCTAGAGCTGTGCATGTAAGTCCTAACAAGAGGCATTGTTTCATACATACACCATGAAGCTACAAAGAGATAATATCATACATTAAGGCCTACTATAGGGCAATATAATTCACACATGTCCAGGCCTACCAAGAGGCATACGTAATATACATACATAAGTGGCCCACCACGGGGCAATGTCTACAAGATACATGAAGAACACATACATGTCCATGCAGGGGCAACATCATGCTACAACAGAAGGCTAACCCTACTAAGAATCATCATCCCTAAAATATTGATCGCCATCATCATCGTCATCGTCATCACCATCGCCTGCAAGAGAACCGATGGAAGGACCCGCACCACCTAAAGTGCCTAGAGTGTACCTTGGGTCCTAAGAAGGCCCCTGAGTTTGAGGAAAAGAGCCCTAACCGCTTGGCAGACCTGGAGGAGCTGGCATATACCCGGGCTCATATGGAGGATCAATGGGCCCCCAGCCTGGAATATGAGGTGGAGGCGGAATATGAATACGAGCCACCCATAACTCTCCTATCAAAACCATGGTATATCCCTGAAGCATGGCTAGCTCACTCTGAAGCTAGCTCCGCTCTCTCTCTTGATGGTAGCACGGGCCTCTCTATCCCTCTACCAAAGCTCTCTTTCCCGAGCTAATGCCCGAGTGGTCTCCTCCTACATATGCACCTCTCTAGTGGCAGCAGTAGCCTTAAGCTCTGTCACCCTGGCTTGCAAAGCCTTTGCACGCAATGTCTACTCAGCTCCGGAGGCCACCTGAGCACGAAAAATGCCTCCCAGCACCCTACCTCCATTCACAGGAACATCTCCAATGATAGGTCTCGTGGAGGACTCCGCGAACCAAGTGGCATAATCTCGACGAGTATCCACGTAGGCATCAAAAGAACCTGTCACGTAAGCTGGGTTGTACACGACAATGGACTCAAATGACAAGCCGAGGGGAGGTGGATATCTAGGTACCCTAAAAACCAACATGACTTGGTGGAACGTCCTCTTTGCCAAAAAGAACTCCTAACTCAATAGGGCCCAAAACCAGCGTCGTACCCTCGACTGGCCCATGGCAACAGTGAGCTCTAGTCTCCCCAGCAGTGAGCTGTCATAAAGGCGAGCTACTATCTCACCCTAGGTGACGAAGTCTAAGGCCACAGAGATAGTGACCAGCTGCACCAGGACAACCCTGGTAATCGTACAAAGAGACCAAGGATATGCTCGAGGATACACTATCGCTGACAAACCTGAAAACCGTGGTCACAAAGTTGGGATATACTCATATGCCCACCATGTCAAAATCTACCAACACCCTTTTAGGCTCTTGAAATCCCGATGTGAGGCTCGCCTCAGGAAAGAGATGAAAAAGCCGTAAGTGACGGAACCCTAGTCATATCTCCCAATGTCGGAGACTGCTTCCATGGCCCACAGCAGCTGGCAAGATAATACCGATCGACTGTTGCCAAAGAAGCAACTACCGAGAAAACACATGAAGAACCGCCGAAGATTAATGTTAGTAGGTGCCACACCCCAGGGGATGCTACCCTGCAGCCACTCAGTGCGGATATGTGGTGACGCTGTAGGCCCAAAGTATGCTCTTGTGTCCGTAATCAAGGGGAGAGGGATGCCTAAGAGCTCGCATACTCCCCACAACTCAAGTGAAAGGTGCCTGTCTCAGCATGAAACTGCCGCACCAAAGCCTCTCCAATCCCGTGCCTCATGGTGTATGAGGGGATCCTTAGAAAATCCTTGAATCCTTGCTTTCTCAGGAAATCTAAATACCGCTGGTGAGTCTCAAGATCAGACAGCCGGCGAAGAAAGGTGGACCAAGCACTTTGACCACGAATCTTGTCGGGCCCCTACATTCAGAATCAGAAGCTATCCGTTAGCACATGCATATAACAGGAATCTAAATGACAAAAGAAGAAAGACAACATACCTCTCCCTTCCACACCTGGGTTAAAGGATGATCCTTCAGCCTACGTTGAAGGTGAGTGTCTCTGATATCGCCGTCTACCGCTCTAGTATAAGCATTGGCCCCCGCCTGACGTGGCAAGAATCTCGGCCTTAAGTCGCGCCTTCGGGCACCCGGATAGACGTCCTCCTCCCTAGACAAATTAGCCTCTATATCAAAAAGTAGATCCTCAGCTGGCGTCTCTCTTCTAGGGGCCCCTCTCCCTGTAGCCAGCCTGTGCCGTGAGGAAGCCTTACTGGAAATAGTGCGAAACTTAGACGAAACACTAACCGTCTTGGCTGAGTGCCATCTCCTAGATCGAGTCTCCATAGGGATCCTGTCGATGGGCTTGATGTCATCACCCCTTCTCTCCAGAACTCAAGCCGCTTGCTTGCCAGCAAAAATGGTCTCATCGCCAGAAGAACAGTCCCCATAGGACGTAGCATAAACGGGGGCCTTCCCCTGGTCTCCCCTAGAACTCGCCCTCCGAGACATAATCTACAAAATAACCAGAAATTTAGACACAATTGGTAAGCCCATGAAACAAAAGGCAACACAGATGAACTAACACTTTTTCCTAAACATGTTATGTAGGTTCGTGTCAAGCATATGTTCTCACAAGAAAGCAAATTCTTGCACATCCTATAGTGGGTAAACTAGCGGCCGCGCCCTAAGCTCACATTCTACAGTGGGTAAACTAGCGGCCGTGCCCTAGGCTCACAATCTACAGTAGGTAAACTAGCGGCCGCGCCCTAGGCTCACATTCCATCTTGAGGTTAAATAGTGGCCGCACAGTACGCCTTGCCATGATATAGCCACCAAGTCACTTTAAAGTTCAAGTTCCTGATTCTACAATGGGTAAACTAGTAGCCACGCCCTAGGCTCACATTCCATCTTAAGGTTAAATAGTGGCCGCACCATATGCCTTGCCATCACATAGCTACCAAGTCACTCAAAAGTTCAAGTTCCTGATCTACAATAGGTAAACTAGTGGCCGTGCCCTAGGCTTACATTCCATCTTGAGGTTAAATAGCAGCCGCGCCGTACGCCTTGCCATCGTACAGCTACCAAGTCACTCAAAAATTCCTAAGTTCCTAATTTACAGTGGGTAAACTAGCAGCCACGCCCTAGGCTCACATTCCATCTCGAGGCTAACTAGCGGTCGTGCCATACGACTAACCATTTCCATTATTCCCGACTACCAGGTAAATCCCCTTACCTATATCCCGCATTTTATTTTTAGCTTTTAAATTTCCAAATATTTGCACACCCATATAACACAGACAAAAGAAAAAAAATGTATGCAACCCCCTAAGATAGCTTGGCAAAAATATGCGCTTATATGAAAATTCCAAAAATTAAATAAGCACTAGCATGCATCCCTAGTAGTATTGCTACTAACATTTTACAGAAAAAAGAAGAGAAGAAGAAAAAAATAGACACCAACCTCAAGTGCAGGAAAGACTGAAGCGGCAGACTGAAGCTGAAAAGCTAGACCTGCTAAGTTCGTAGTCGCTCCAGAGAATTTTTCAGAAGTGGGAAGTCAAAGGAAAGAGTGAAATGAGGTCAAAAATGAGCCAAAAGGGGCTTTTATAGGGTTTTGGGGCAGCCTGGCTGCTCGGCGCATCTTCTTGGTCCGCTGAGTCAGCGTTGACCAAGTCAACGTTGACCAGTTGACCCGGTCAAAGCTCCAAAAAAAAAAAAAAAAGAGGGGAAACCTTTCCCTTCCCCAAAGCTCAGAGGCAAGTCTAGAAATTATTTCAGAAGCAACTACAGTAGATCAATCCAGTTAGGTAAGATCCGGTCTCGATCCGTGAGTAGTCTCTGCACGCAAATTTAGGGGCAACAAAATTCAAAATCATGTTCTTTATCCAACACCTCCCATTGCACTCGAGATTTCAGAAAAAGAAGGGGCAGTTGTTGATACCGTATTTTATCCGCCCTTGATTTGCGTGTCAGACCTCGAAAAATCCAAAAATGTTATTTTCTCTCCATGGGGCTATGAGGACATTCAGAATGACATGGCGCAACCTATTCGAACACCGGAGCACCCGAAGTGCCTTTTTCAACTAAAATGACCAAAATGCCCAAAGGTCAAATGAGGTCAAAACCTCCATAAAATAACACTTTTCATAGTTTTACATCAAACCTGAGCTTCTCGGAGGTTTTTGGCAACCTTGACCAAGTTGACCCGAAGTTGACTCTTGGTAGGCTCTAGAAACCCTAATTTTGATCCGGCTGTCAGAACAAGTTGAAACCAACGTCATTGCAAAGATTATCAAATTCTCAGTCCAACGACTATTCATGGGTCAAAATCGGAGTTGGAACGACCGAGATATCACGAAAACTGGGATAACACACCGATCGATGCACCACTAACTTCCAAGAGCCATAACTTTTGATCCGACCATTGGATTTTCAAGTTCCATACATTTTCAGAAACGGGAAGTTAAGATCTTTTCAGGGGTATCAATATCAAACCAATCCAAGACCTTTTGAAGGGGGCTATAAAAGGCCCCAGGCACCTTCCAGACCAAAAAAAAAAGAAGAGACCCCCTGGCTGCCTGCTCTCTGCTTGGGCGAATTTTGAGCTTGTCTCCTTTCTTCCAAATACAATAAACACACAAAAAAACAAATCAAAACCTCTTGATTCTTCTCTTCACCAAAAATACTAGGTATTGTCCTTATACTTAATCTTCTTTTCCTTGGTTCTACACTTTGGATTTGGGGTTTAGGGGTGTGGATGTAGCTTTTTAGCTACTATCCACACCCCTAACTTTCTAAATCTTTTTTTTCTAGTATTTATCTTGTTCTTTTTGCTTGAATCACATGATTTATTGCTTTCTTTAGCATGTTGCTTACTTTATTTTTGTTTCTAGCCTAAATCTCCTTGCTTTTTATGCCTTATGCCATGTTTCATGCTTAGATCTACATCCTTACATCCTTATATGTTTAGATCTACATGCTTTATGTTATATGCCATGTTTTCCAATGCTTTGTTCCTCTTTTTGTTCTAGGATGATGTTAGAGTTACATGCTCAAATGCTTGTATGATGTTATTGGCTATGCCTTGCTTGGATCTATGTATCTATGTGTTTATTTCCATGCTATATGGTTAGATCCTTGTCTTCACATGCTTATATGCTTGGATCCGTGTTCTTCCATGTCTAGGTGCTAGGCTTCTACATGTTTACATGCATGTTTCTATGCCTATATGTCTAGATCTATGCTTTCATATGCCTATGTGCTTGGATCTATGTCCTCTACATGCTTTATGCTATCTTCCATGTGCTTATGTGCTCCATGACATGTTTGTGTGCCTAGACCTGGGCCATGTTTGTCATGCCATGTGCTATTGTAGCTCTTTTGTCGCTTTGTCTTTCTTTCTTGTGTTTTGGCTTAATGGTTAGGACCCGATCTAGACCCTATGGTCTTTGTCATCGTCCATACACCAAGGCCCACATAAAAGGGTTTGGATCATCCTTATTTGCATGTCCATGTTTGCTTGCTTCTATGCTTTATGCTTGTGCTAGCCTCTCTTGTTCTAGGCTTTACTATGCTTGACGCCCTTAGCGGGTTTATGGTTATGTGGTTACATCCGACGCCCATGAGGCCTTTTTTGGATGTAACCATTTGGGAGGCATCTCCGAATGCCGGGTTGCTACGTGCGTACCCTTCCCTTTTTCCACTTCGCGCGATATTATGCTTACCATGCTTGTTTGTGCCACCCGTTGGCTTTCTATGCATCTTTACATGCTTGCTTACATGTCCATGCATGAGTCTTGCTTGCTAGTGTGTCGTCCATGCTACAACACAATGAAGTTATGGATATTCGATCCAAACCTACATTTGTCCCTCACAGACACCACCTTTTGTTTGCTTTCTTGCTTGTTTGCCTTCTCGTTTGTTTGCTTGCTTTCTTGTTTCTTTGCTTGCCATGTCTATTATGCTTATCTGCTTTATGCCTCTTTCATATGCTCTTTGCATCTTTTCCTTCCATTGCTTGTCTGCTGGTTTCTTATCTTTGCCTTTGCATGTACACACATGGAGTGAGAATGCATAGAGTTAGGGCACGGTCTCCTAGGTGCAAGCAAAAGGGGCGGCAATGTTCAATAGTTGTAGAGGTCTAGCATTTCCCATTTGGTTATGTACTCTTTAAAACCCCCTTCCTTCCTCCCTCATTTCTCTCTTAGATGGGTTGTATTAGGTATATCATGCCATGTACCATTTGTCCTCATCTCTAGAGTATGGCAACCCCTGTTTATTTTCCTGCATCTATATTTTGGGCCATGCTCTAGGGATGTAGGCATTTACTTTTCTGCTCTGTGTGCTTGCATTGTGCATGATGTGTTGGAAAAATACATGTTTGTATCGCATACAAACATACGCAGCGGAAAATTAACGGATCTACTTCATTCGCAATTGATAACATGTACTATGTAAGTTTCAGAATTTAAGAACAAGAGAGGGTACCTTGGTGCGGTGAAATTCAAAACAAAATATTGGAAGTACTTGGGAACACTTTTAATCTTCACTCCAATTCCACTTAATGCCCAAGAAGTGTGGTCTCTCAATCAGTTTCCAAGGAGAGAATAAAAGAGTGTCCAACACTCACATACAAAGTATTTTCATTCCTTATGAGAACTCTCTTATGAAAGACATAATGAAATTCTATATGTTTCTCTCCTTATATACAACTGATTATCTAATTGGACTAGCCTTTTGGGCCATTCCAATTAGGCTCTAGTATGTGGCTTGGAGTGGGACCAAAAGGGAACAAATAAGACTCTAACTCCAATGGGCCTTGGGCTTTTCTATCAACTCTTGACAAGTCCAAAGTTACCATTAATTATATTCAATACCACTATAAGAATATAATTGCACTCTAGGCCTTATTAATAAATTATATTCCAAAACTTTATTATACATGCAACCCCTTCATTAAAATATTTGTAGTAATACAAAGTCATGAAAATAGTCTGCCACTTTGAAGATTACTACATATTAATCCTTGAGTACTCAGTTTAATCCTTTATGTTATTCATCATATATTTATGAAATCCAATTTCATAAATATATACTTTAGTAACTCCTTACTAAAGTGGTTAGGCCCAACACTCTGAATAACCAAACCCATTAAACTTATCTCAAGGGAATATTTTATATCTCCGTTAAGAGATTATGAATTCCATCTTGAGAATATATGTTCCATTAACACTAAATGCGGCTACCCAACATACTGAGGTTTTGATCATGACTTATAGATCTCACTCCTGATATATCAAAGTAACCTACACTTCATGATCAGGTCCATTATTCTCTCAGGATTTAGAGTTGATGTAAATAGAAGTCGTGAGATTTATTATTCATTTGACAGTCGTTAGGAGAATAATAAATCTCACAGCGGTCTAGTTCAATATGTCTTAACTCTTAAAACATATCAACATACCAACTAGAAGTCTCCACTTCCATAATCAAGACAAATCATCTTAGTTGATATGTTATAGTTTTTGCAGATGAAATGCCCAATTTCATTACCGACTACGAACTAAAATTCTGAGTTTACAAAGAACTTGTGATTTATATCTTCTGTTATTGAATCACATAAATCACATACTATACATCTTATGGACTAAGATAATGTCCCATTAGTTCATTTATAGATAATCTCACATAATTAAACAATTTAATTATTTATGACATGCCAATAAATTGGATTTTAGGGCATAAATCTCAACATGATGTATGTATATATACCTGCTCGCCCCTTTCGATGTGATTGTCACAGTCCATGTTACCTAAGGCAAAGCGATGCCTGATTTCTGCCGCGAAAGTAAGGTGACATGTCACCGGATTTTCGCCATGGAAATCTGGTACTTTGCCCGAATGCCTTAGGAAAGCATAGATTAGGACCACACCCATTCAAAAGCCAAACCTCAAAGCCCCCATGCATGTGAAGCCCCAAAAGCCAATGCCAAAATCATGTTTTTATTGCCAATCTCCAAAAATTAAGATTTTATCATAACAAAGGACTATCCTTGGACAGGTGTTGTGGGGTGCCTAACACCTTCCCCACACGTAACCAAACTTCCAGACTCAAGAATCAAGATTTTTTACCATCCACATTAGATTAGGAAAAATGACCTTTTTTCTTAGCCTAGAATTGGTAATAAAATCAACTAGAAACAGGTGACCAATCACACCTTAGAAAAACCCAATGATTGGTGGTGACTTCACTTACCTTTGGTAATCCCTTCAAATTTGGCCAAGATTCCTGGCACACTGCCAAAGGTAGACAAATACATTCCTCCACCGAGAGAGAGAGCACCTGAAGCTCCGCGCAAACCACACCAAGCGCACCAACCAATCGAGAGGGGCCTCCAACGGGCCCCGCGCGCGGGAGCATCGCCACAGTAGGTGGTTGAACGAAGGCCCGACGACGGTGGTTTTTCGCTCCGATCAAGGCCGGGCGTTGACATGGGGCTCCATGTTCCAAACAAGATCAAGGCTTTCATTTTGCAAGCTTGCAAAAACATATTGCCCACTAAGGCTAACCTCTACCATTGGAGGATCCTTGACAATCCTATCTGTGATGCTTGCCGATTGGAGGCTGAGACTAGTAGGCATGTGTTTTGGCATTGCGAAAAGGCACATGAGATATGACAGCTATCTGGGATTTTAGCGGACACCCATAGGGCCTACTACCTTGACTTTTATGGACCTACTCTGGCATCTAAATTTTGTTCAACATGTGGACAATGAACTTTTGAGCTTGATAGTTACCATGGCATGGAGCATGTGGTTCAACCGAAATGCAACTCGACATGGACAACCTAGACAGTAGTTAGCAAGTATCATCCATACTACACAAAGCCAGGACCTTGCTTGAAGAATTTTGGTTAGCCAACTTTACTCCAACACAGCAGATCATTGTCGAGAACCTCACTTGCACACCTCCACAGGCACCATACTACGAGATCAATTGTTGATGGGGCTGTCTTCACCTAACTTAACACATCAGGAGTAGGAATGGTTATCCTGGATTCGATTGGAAGGGTTGAAGCGGCCTTGAGTAAAAACCTAAACATGCTATTGGGGCCTTTAGAAATGAAAGTTGTGGCTTTGGTAGAAGGAGTTCAATTTGCCTGGGAAGTGGGTATATGTGATACGGTGTTTGAGAGCGACTCCAAAATAGTGTCAAATGCGGTTTTAGGCAATACAACTCCACCTGTAGCTATTGCTAATGTTATTCTGGGGATCCATAAGTAGATAGAGGTCTTTCAAATGACAAATTTTTCACGTGTGAAACGATAAGGAAATAAGCCTACTCATATCTTGGCCCAGTTTGCAAGGATATTAATAATTATGTAGCTTGAATAGAGGAAAACCTATCAATGATTGAGTCTTCATGGGCTCAATATGTAATGAGTTTCTCTTCTTATCAAAAATAAAAATGAAACTCATCATCTTGTACGAGACAATTAGCATAATCTTCCTAGGTGCCATGGATACACCTATTAAGGGTGTAATCGGTTCGGTTCGGTCGGTTTTTTCGTGTTTGGCCAATTGAAACTGAAAATTTTGGTTTGTGAAATTCTCAACCGAAACTAACTGAAATAATTGGGAATCTATCGGTTTTGGTTTTATTGCAGTTTCGGTCAGTTTCGATCAGTTTGAAAAGGAAGCAAGAAAACTTAGAAAAGTGAAGTGTACCCATTTGAGGTGTTGGAATATGCAATGTGAAACAAAGAAATTTAAGAGAAATATTGCAGAAGAAGAAGCCCCCAGCAGGCCAGAATCCAGATGGTACTCTCATGATATATATCAGAGACAGACAAAGAAAAAGAAGGGATAGAAATAAAAGAGAAGAATCATACCATGAAAAACGCAAAGGCCAGCGTGATGAGTAGTCGTGAAGGCCGGAGTGTGGAGGCCGGCGGCAGATATGGACTGATGGAGGCCGGTGTGTGTAAGAGGGAGTGATGGAGGCTGTGTGTGTGAGAGAGAGATAGAGTGATGGAGGCATGAGTGTGAGAGAGATGGAGGCGTGAATGTGTTGTAGGGTTTCTAATTAATTTAAGTTTA
>JARYZH020003628.1:0-10334 GCA_030021035.2 Notholithocarpus densiflorus | reverse complement strand
GCATCTTCATTGCAATGATTATGAGAGGGGAATAGATGTTGAAGAGGTAGAAAGAAAATGAAGGTTGAAAATTATATGCAGGAGTAATAGGAGGAGGATTTGGTTAGCGTCTTCGACTCATGGTGGTGTGAAAGGATGTGCTGCATCCAGCATATATTCCTTCTCCTTGGTGACCCTCTGGGGAGCATTGTTGTTGTGAAAAATAAATCTTAACATAACAGTAGTTTTACTGTGTTAGCGTGCATTGACCTTTCCAAATTACAAGACAGACCTTTAATTAAATATATAAAAAATATTATCCCATGCTTGTGGGTTTAAAATAGTTGCACCGAATTACAGTTTAGTTGCACCGAATCAAAAGGATTCTAAAAAAAAAAAAAATGCACTAGATGTTTTACTTGCTGATACCCATGCTTGTGGTTTGGATTATGTTTTAGTATTTGTTTATTTATTGAAACTTAATATGTATTTTTTATTTTATTTTTTAAGAAAGCCAATCAAAATCACACATTTTTTTTCCCTTAAAAAACATTGGTTAAACAAAAAAACTTTTTATTTTTCTTTATTTTTCTGTCCTTCTTGCTTCCATTCTAACACGTAGGAAACAGTTTAATATTTAATTTTTGTAATTATTTAATTTTAATATTTTTATGTAAATTTTGTTATTTCAGGTTTTGGTTATTTATTTCCTTCTTTTTAGGTGCTTTTAATGTTGTTTAATCAAATTAGGGTTTTATACGCTTTCATAGTCGCCTTAGGGTTTCTAGTTGCCTTAGATTTTGTTTTTACTATTTAAATGCATTGTAGCCTTCAAAGGCAATTCAGTTTTCAGATTGTTATTAATAAAATCACAGAGTTTTCTTAAACTTTTCTCTGGTGAATTCTAGTTTATCTCCTTGTGGATTCAAGAATACATTTGTGGATTCGAGATTTACTACCCAGAAACTAACAATTTAATTTATGTCCATCAAAGAGAGTATCGTGTGTGCTTTCTTCAAACTTTCGTGACATCAGTTGGTATCAGAGCCTTGACATACCCTGGTCTGATGGCTAACCGGCGAGACGGTAACCACCACAATTATAACCACAAAGTTGAAGACGTAGTTCATGCTAGGGCTGAGTTCCACCAATTTCGTGAAAAGAGTCAGCAAATTATAGGCGAAATCGAGCAAATGATTGCTACTCTTCTTGCTAGGAACTCATCTCACAACAACAATAATCAATATATTCAAAGACGCACTCCTAACTACAAGGAAATTCCATTCTTTGATGGAGATATGTGTTAGTTGGATTTTATTGACTAACTTCATGGTTTGGAAGAGTATTTTAATTTTTGGAAGATTTGTGATGAAGAAAAGTGCGGCTTGCATCTAATAAATTGGACGATGAAGCATAGGAATGGTGGGAAGATATTCAAATCGATAGAAAGCGGCGAGGTAAGCATCTAGTCATTCTTGGCAAAGAACAAAAAATGTATTAATTGATTTATGGTTTCCTAATGACTATTATGGTATACTAGATTATATAAGTGTTGATTATAAATTTATATATTCATATGAAAAGCAATATGTTCAAAACATGAAAGGTCAACCACAAAACCAAAATTATCACAGCCAAGACTATGTGTCAAGTAAAGGAAAGAGTTTGAGGGTTGAGAAGAAGTAGCCTATTTCTAAAGAAAATTTTGAAGTGATTAAAAAAGATTAAGACTTGTAACAAGTTATTGAATTGAAGATTGAAGATACCATTGTCAAAAGTTTGATGAAGATGTCAAAGAAAAGAAGATTAAGTTGATTGTGGATAATGGCAGAAATCAAGAGATGGTAATTATTGAGAATATTGTGGAAGATCCAATTGAGGTTAAATATGATGATGAGTCCATCATCCACAACCCCTAGATTTCGGTTGATTTGTTGAAGATGACTACACAATATGTTGATTTTCTTGGAGTAGAAATTTTAATTTTATTATCAACCCTTTGTTGATTGATGTTGCAAATATTAAAGGTATCTAGAATAAATTTTATGCTATACTTTATGAAGAATTCAAGTTTTGAAACCGGATCAAGTTATTAATACATTCAAAGTATTTGTTTATTTGGAGCGGAAGATTTCATATTTCGACCATCAACTCGAGGACAAGTTTGTTTCAAGTGGAGGGGTCTGATGTAGGACACGGTTTAATATTTAATATTTGTAATTATTTAATTTTAGTATTTTAGTGTAATTTTTGTTATTTTAGGTTTAGATTATTTGTTTCCTTCTTTTTAGGTACTTTTAATGTTGTTTAGTCAAATTTGGGTTTTATATACTTTTGTAGCTGCCTTATGGTTTCTAGTTGCCCTAGGTTTTTTTTTTACTATTTAAACGCATTGTAGCTTCCAAACAATTCAGTTTTTAGAATAATAAAATTCCAGTGGATTCTAGGTTTACTACTCAGAAACTAACAATTTAGTTTCTGTTCATCAAAGAGAGCATCGTGTGTATTTTCTTCAGGCTTCTGCGACATCACATTCCATGCAACTAAACAGTTATTACTTATTACTTAGAGTGGTTTTTGTTAAATGTCAACTTGTACAGGAGCAGTGAATCCCCAAAAGAAAATAAAAAAGAGCGATGATCTCATGGAACCAAGTCCTAAGATTAACAACTTATGGATTTAAGAATATAACAACCAAGAAGATATAAAGCCCCATGTCGGTTGTCCAAAAGGACCAAAACCAATGGATTCAATTATGCTTTACAAGTCCTTGAGAGCCTAGAATAAGCCATGCACGATTTCATCGCTTTGGGAATAATACGCTGTACTTGACAGTAGGGGTTGTCGATGCCTCGCAGCTGCTCGACCACCCATTGCGGCGACGCTTGCGCGCTTCTGTGGAGGAATGTCGTACCTCAGGTGTTGTAGACACCGCATTTTGTATCTCTTACGACTCGGGCCCCCGTTCCCCAATGATGCTGAATCCTAAGACCCAAGGTTAGTTTAAAGCCTAATCAGAAGTTAAATTGACTTGAGAAGTATTAAAATGAAAAATATAACTTTTAATGAGCAAATAAATATTTTTTTAAAAAATAAGGCCAAAGGAAACCCTTGCTATGCACACACAAGAATTACCCTGTGCACGTAGCTTTTTGCATGTGTACGCAGGCTCGATCTTGTGCATGCATAGCGATTTCTAGAAACTATACAAGACAAGTTTTCTGTATTTATGTTGAGGTTTGGGGCGAATCCCACACTGTTTAGAAGTTGTTCCAAACCCCCTTTTTTATACTATAAGTAGCCTTACATGGTATATTTTCAAGACACACAGAAATCCCATGGGAAAACACTAAAATTCACTAGAAATAGTGAATCAAAAAGGGAGTTTTTTCACAAAACAACATCAAGTCAATTTCTTTTTATTAGGGCCTTTTCTGGCCTTGATCTTTTGAGTTTAAGATTACTAATCGCTCTCTTATTGGTTTGTGAATAGATTTGACTGAGGGAATAGTCAAAATCAAGCTTGAAGAACTTTTTGCTTGAGGTATTAGTCTAAACTTTTCTTTTTCCTTTTCTTTTCTTTTTCTGTTGTTTAATCTTGCTGTTTGCTTTGTTTCTTGTTATAACATGTTTTGATATGCTTTTCTAGATTATGTTTACGTTTTTGTATGTTTAAAATGCATGTCAGGGTGTTAGATTTAGTGTTTTAGGCTTGGTTGTGTTTTTAGGGTTTTCTGGGCAAGAACTTGCATACGCATAATCTTGCCTGCACACGCAGGCTTGATTATGTGCGCACTCAGGCTTGTTCTTGCGTGCACAGGCCGTTGCCCATAAACCCTAATTTTTATTTTGTTTGTTTTGTTTCTGCTTTCACATGTTTGTTTGTTTAGCCTCTTTGCCTATGCTTTTATGCTTTCAATGTCTATGTTTCACATGTTTAATTGCTTGGTTTGTCTCACATGCTAGAATTAGGGTTTTATTGTTTCAATGCCTTGATCATGCATTCATATGCTCATGCATAATGCCATAGGTGCTGAGTTGCTGCAAGGTAAGTAAAAGGTAAGTCATGCATTTGTTATGTTCATGCATTTGTGAAGTGATCTTGCTTTGATAATAGAGATGAACATGCTTGTTTGGTTGTCTTTCCAAAGTGTACATGCAATGCTTTTAATGATGATATGATGTGCTTGTTGCCTATATCCTTGCTGTGATTTGATGATTCATATGTTGCTGCCTTGTTTGATATGATATGTGAAGCATGCTTAGATGTATGATTAGGGTTTGTGATGTGATGAATGCTTTGATGTCATGCTAGATGAATGCTAGGATGAAGTGATATGCATGATTAGATGTATGGTAGGCTTTGTTTGCAAGCATGATAGATGTATGGTTAGGGATGTTTGATGCCATGTTGATTGCTAGATGTATGCTCGTGTGTGTGTGAGTTAGATAAAAGTATTGAGTGTGCCTTTAATAGAGTTAAGACATAAGACACAATGATGGGAAGCCAACCTTAGGGTTGGACAGTTTTGGGTGCCTAACACCTTCCCAAGACCATACCTTAACTTCGAACCCATATTTCTGGTAGTAAGATCAAAAGGTCTTTTCTCGAAAGGACGCTATATATATGGTTCCTAGGCCATTGCAAAAACTAGGTAGCGACTCCTAAAGCAATGACCCCTTGCGTTCACAGTGGCGACTCCATTGGAGATTGTGAGTTTCATTCCTATGTGTCCTATGTCTTAATCTTAATAAAGGCTTACTCAATACTTGTCTACACACACATCACATGGTTCTTTTTATTCCTTAACCTCGGTTGGTGATGAGTGGGAAGATGGAAGGCTCTATTCAGGCCCAAGTCTTTCGAAGTTCATCCCATTAACTCACAATGTGTGCCATTGCCTATGATGGGCTTTGAGTACGTTAATGGTTTTCCACCAATCCACAAAGGTCCACTTAGGCCCTCGGTTGGAATCATGGCCTACCTAATTGTGAGTGACCTACTTATTTATCCATTTAGCCTTAGGGAGCCTACCTATACTTAGAGAGATCCTAGATCCTATCAAAAGAGGGTACCCTTTATATCTCTTGTTTATTCAACCATATATTGTGTTCACCCAATTCTAAAGGACAAATAAAATATGTAAAAATGAAAGGATGACTCTAAAGTTATGGCATACCCTAAGACAAATGGAACAAAAGAAAAGAAGTTCTCAATATAAGAGGCTTATCCCTAAATCCAAAGGTATGTCTTAACTTGAAAGGTTCTTAAGACCATAGCCTAATTGCTATCATAAATCCAAATCAAAAAGCCATTTTGAAAAAGAGGACTTTGGGCCTAAGATAACAAGTATGCTATGGACTTAACATCCAAGATCCTACAAAGTCAATATGGATTTCCCTAATCTTGGGCCTCTTTGTTGTATGCCTAGGCCCAAAATGATGAGAATTTCATGGACCTTGAGAGGAAGGCTACAATATATTCTAGCTAAAGGGCTATTTAAAAAAAAATGAAAATAATAATGAAATGAAAAAAAGAAGAGCCCAAAGGTGATGAATATATTATAAGCCCATGTTTGAGACAAAAGGTTGAAAATCTCTAAATACATTCTAATGGAAGCCCATGAGAGTAAGATGAGAGCATTATTATAAATGGACCAAAGCCCAATGAAACAAGGGGCAATGTCTGTAAGAGGAAAGGGAGTGACTTTGTAATTGGGCCTTCATTAAAATGGGCTTAAAAGATTCTCTAAGGACACCTAAAAACAAAAGGAACCTTTAATTGGGACATGGACTTAATGAAAATGAGACTTCTTTTCAAGCACCATTGCACCACCAAAGTCAAGAAAACACGTCCCCACTCCAATTTGGACTCGAGAAAAAAACGGAAGGCATTTGGTCAAGATTGAGGACACACATCAAGAAGAAGTGTTCCAAGAAGTGGAATCCTCTCAAGCTATAATGGTCGGTCCAATTAGTGATGAAATTGCATAAAAGATATTCAAGGCAATGGAAGAACAAAGTGACGCTCTCAAAAAGATGGGGAGTCGCCTCACTAAACTCAAGGAAGCCAAATTGAAGAAGCCAAACCCACGAGTAGAGGTTCTCGATGAGGAAGAAGGGAAAGATTGGGATGAAAGGGACAAAGCTGATTATGAAAGGAACAAGCAATTTGAAAAACTCATGGCAGAAACCATAGCCATGAGAGAGAAGATGGAAAAAATGCAACTAGCCTTTCACAAGGCTCAAGGGATGGATGATTGTCTCTATAACATGGGGGGCATAAGCTCCAAAACTCTCATTGCATTACCTCCAAAGTTCAAGATTTCAATTCCAAGTTGCACGGTGTTCATGGCATGATTATTAATTTATGTCATGTACTCACATCTCATCATTTCAATCTCCCAGATGAATAATCTAACTTTTATTTTTTATTTTACTAGAGATAAAATAGTCAAATACACCTTGCCTAGCTGGTAAACAACGACTTGGGGATAATGGCCCTCCTGACCTTTTGAAATTTCATTCTTAATATGTGATTTTTTGTATTATATGAAAGTTCTGGTTAAAAAAATTTCATTGTTGGCTCCCTCTATAATTGAAAATGACCCAAAGGTTAAATGGCTACCTACGTAGAAGATGATTGGCTATGCATTGAAGATGCTTCCATGTTCTTGATGTTTCTTGTGAGTGTATATATCAATACTGTGTGAACAACTTCTGTTTTTGGGAGCTCACAGTTGCAATGCTAAGACCATCTTTAGCGATATTAGAGAAGCACATCATATGTTTGATATAAGTCGTGACTGAGGACAAGTCAATGCATAATTTTCAATATTGTTCTCTTGTTCAATTTGTAAATTTGTTTTTCGTATTGTAGGGATGGTGGTGCCCCCCTTCTTTCTAATTTATAATTATGTAAAAGTTTTATTAATATTGAGAGGATTTTAGTGGAATGTGAAGCCTCCAATCTTGTTAAGATGTTCCAACTTGCAAGAGAGTCCCTCCACTCTAGTGGAATATGGTAATTTGGTTTATGACATATATTGGGTGTGTAGACGTTTATCTATGGTTGAATTTATAGTAGTCTCTTATAATATCAATAATATAGCTAAAACTTTAGCAAAGTTTGTATTGCTAGAGGGCAAAAGTGATAGTTGGGTAGAAAAATCATCACCTTGTATAGCTTTGATAAAATCTGATGACAATTTTTTTTTTTATGAAATAATATTTATCGTTTCTTTCTAAAAAATAGTTTTATCAATAGAATAAAATTATCATTCTTATTTATCTATATAAAAAAAAAAAAATTAGCCTCTATTATTTTAAAATTATTGAAATTTTTTTTTGCCCCCAAATCAAATTTCTGGCTTCGTCCGTGACAACATTGTATGTCCAGCCTGCTTACACATAAAATTAAGAGGATACAATAGTATGACATCATTTAAGGTCAGTACACCTGAACACGAAATCAAGAATATATATCTATACACAACATATTTATACATCTATACCTGTTAGTTTTAGGCATTTTCTTCGTTGAGGTTATTAAGTCTTATAGTCTTTGCTAATTCCATAACAAATTTATCTTATCATTTTCCTTTGGTTCTAAATTGAAATTACTTGCAGTTTGATTAATATGAATATCATGTTCTGTCATGGAAAATTAACTATCTCAGTCTAAATAAAAAAGTACAAGAAAGAAGATCCAAAAGAAAATACTAGGCTTGTAGTCAGGGACGGAGCCAGGAGTTTACCTTAAGGGGGCCAAAATATAATTGATTTAAAAAAAAATAGTATTAATAAAATATTGACAAGAAAAGTGATAAAGCTGCTACTAATTATACTAAAAGCTTGCAAAATAATGTGACAATATTCTAAATAAAGTGATTAGTGTCACATCAAAATCATAAAAACCACTATCAATTTACTATAGAATATTTACAAATTGATATAGCAATTAATGTGTTTGGTTTCACATCAAAAATATAATAAATAAATTTTTTTAATTACTTATTTGCTGTGTCTCAACGATTGATACATCAATTTGTAAGACTTATTTGATAAAATTTATAATAGTTGTGTCATCATTCTAAATATATTCATTTAACCAATCAATAAAAGAAAACACACATAATAGTTATTTTTGAATTATTAGCATTTTTCTTTTGAAATAAATCTAATATTGTAGCTAGATTTTTCATGATTTACTAATCAAATATAAATCATATTTATCATCTAATTATATGTCAAATATTATTGAACTAAAAAAAACTAATTAATATTGCCAAGGAAATAAAAAGAACTACACTTCTAACTTTAAGTCCAAAACAACAAATAACCAAAGTCAAACAACTTAACAACTCAAGTCATTTGCATAAAATAATGCTAAATATTCAATAAATATGTTTTGAAATTTACAAAAAGTCAAAAACAATATACATTAGTACACAAACCACATGAATCCACTTGATCACATAGTGCAGAGTCACAAGGAATGAGATGTTTATTGTGTTTATTGGCTTTTGTGACCCATTTTAATTTTTGTTTATTGTGTTTATTGGCTTTTGTGACCCATTTTAATTTTTAGGGAGGTTAAGTATAGATATTTTTCTTTTTTATTTTAAATTTTTTTTATATATATAATATTTATAATAAAAAAATTAAAATTTCAGGGGGGAGTCATTGTCTCCCAAGTCAAGGTATACAGTAGCCAGGATTTTCCACTTGGGGGCCGAATTATATATATATGCTAGTCATAACTCATAATTAATACAGTAATTATATTTTATATAAAATAGTCAAATTTAACATTTTATAATATTTTAAAACTCCAATTAGATTAAAAAATTGTTCAATTTGCTATTAACATATAAAAGAATTAAAAAAAAAAGAAAAGAAAAAAAAGCCTTAGCATCTCCTATTAGAATTGTGCTTGATGATGACCATTCATAAAATAAATTCCATTAATTATCATTTTCATAGTGAAATTCTTAACAATGTTTCCCTTTTTCAAATTTGGGAGGGGGTTAAGACTTAAGAATGTATCTTATCTCTATCGCAACCTAAATTATGTTGTAGAAATATATCAATGTTGGTACAACTTATAAGGCACCTAGATTCAAAAAGGAAAAAAAAAAAAAAACTAAAAATATATAAAAATGAGATGATGTTAATGAGAGAAAAACATATAACTATGAGGAAAAAAAATGGAAATATGAGAAAATGATCAAATTTTGTGAAAAAAATGATGATGATGGGACCTGAATAAATGAATTTAAAGGCTAAGAATGAAAAAGAAAAACACACCAATTCGAGTAACGCGCATTGTATTTAACAATTGAAAACAATAGGAACACCATCCTTTTTCTATTCTTAGAAAAATAAAAAGAAAGACACCTAGAGATTAAAGATTTATAAGATTTTGGTAAAAGTGTGTGTATTGTTTGGGTGGAGTCCACTTGAGAAACAAACTAAATATTGGAATTGTAAATGGCTAAATACAGTCATTGTTATATTTCAAAGGGACATAACATAAAAACTAACAATGAACAGAACTCTATGACATTTTTTTTAAAGGAAAGTCATTATCCAAAAACAGAGTAAAGAGAAAACTAAGCAAAACAACAGTAAAAAAATTAGCATGAACTGTGAAGATGATGAACATTCATAGTTAATTAGAACTCTAAAACCAGAGACCATTTTCTATTCAATAGTTTGGAAACTCCAGGTTCTTGGCATGCTGTGTAAGTAGATGAGTCACTTGGTTACTTTCTCTTTTATTATGATTTAAATTAAGTTAAGAGTAGTCTTGACTCATGTATTAGGTGGCCTATCTAACTATGCTAGACCAATTTTTTTTTATTGACAGGATGAAGATTTTGTGAAATTTTTTGGAGAGGCCAATCATTACAATTTGTAGGGGCTCAATTTAGGCATAGTTACGTCCCTACTTGAAGCTAGAGAGAACTACCAAAGAAAGGAAGTATTAGAAAAATATTTAAGACGTACAATTTTTATTTTTTAATTACAATAAAGGTAAGAGGAGTTGAACCATGAAGGTAAACAACTGCACATATCTTCTAACAGTCGGAAGCTAATTCAAAAGGTTCAGACAAGTGGGATAAGCATTTAACTTTTACGACCACTAGAAAATGGTTGCATACAACCGTTAAACAAGATATCATACCTTAACATCTCCTATTATAACATCCATTGATTTCTTTCCAAGACTAAATTATCCTTTCTGTCTTTAGCAGGAAACATTATAGTTCTGCACAATGGGCAGGTCACTTGGCCCTCATCCACCCATCTATCCAAACATTCCTTGTGAAACACATGGTAACAGTTGCACA
>JARYZH020003627.1:0-10254 GCA_030021035.2 Notholithocarpus densiflorus | reverse complement strand
AACTCACATCCTCAAATAATACAAGAGGTCACATTGCTCATAGACCTCTTTACCAAATTAACCTCTCAAAATTGGCCAAACAACGAGCATCTTTGACAACTACTTTTTGGCATTAAGTGCCCGTTTGAATTCCACTGAATCACGCGTCCACGTTTTGCATTTCAGATTTTTTTTTTCCCTGCGCGTGAACAGTAACCTCACATGGGTTTACTGTGCAGGGGACAAAAATTATTGTTCACGCACTGTTCATCACTGTTCACAGCACTGTTCACGCACTAAAAAATATTAAAAATGGGTCCCACAGTACTATTCACACATTTAAAAATTATTTTACTACAGTACTTTCAGTTTTCAGTTTTTAGTTTCAGCAACAATAAGTTCAATCCAAACAGACCCTAAGTCTTCAACTTTTTCAAGAGGATATATAAGCTACCAAAAAAAGACAAAAGATAAATATCTATTTTTTTATAAGGTATCAAGAACATACTCTTAAACATTAACAAATTTTCGATATTGATAAGCACATAAAGAACAATTGTTTTGATTATCAAAAATAAATAAATAAAGAACAATTGTTTTGAAACTGAGCAAATCCAACTTCATAAAACATAAGAGGGGATCGTAATTTCACTTGTTTGGAGATATTTAAATTAGCCCTAACAAATAGAAAAATTTTGTTAAGTATCATTGTAGGTCTAAATTACAGTTAAATATATCAACATCACAAACACTACCCTTAAAAGACTCACTCTCCCTTATATTCACATTTACCGTTCACTACTCTTCAAGAGAACATGTATTATATATCACTAAAATTCAAAATCATGAAGAATTAATGATGGATTAATATCGTTAACGTTCTCTTAGATGTATTAATTTGATTTTTGCTTGAGGTCGAGGTTGATCATATCTACTCTACTCTATAATTTACTTCAAGATTTGGGGGATGTGGTTTAGGTTGCAGAGGATCAAACTTTGAGTGGGATGTGAAAGAAAGCAAGAAAGCTTGGAAAGGAAAAGTATGGAAAGCAAGTAGAGACAGAACATAATCACAGAGACTATTTATAGAGCTATATAATTGAACTCGTGGGATTCCAGTCCTAACAAACTCCTAACAAACTCTATAAATATCTTTGCTGTTACAAAAAAATATCTAAGAGAAAATATCCTATCTCTAACAACCGAAACTCATCATGGCGTCGTGTTGTGAAGCATAACAAATTATGCTTCACTTACTAAATGTTGGTGCAAACACAATAATAATGGAAATAACACAAAGAAAAACTGAATAATACGTCTACAGAACTCACTATTATGATCAGGTTTCTCTAGAATCTCAATTAACTACATATTTCATAGCATTAAATAAAAATAATAATTATTAATTCATAGCTAATAACAATCAAATCAAGGATTAATCTAAATACACACAATTTAAACATGTAATTTGACTCTTTAAAATAAATCAATGTATAAATATTAAGAATATTACAATCTAAGTGTGAAGTTTTATACATACCTCAACACCTAGAATGCTTTTAAAAATGTTATGTAGACCTTTTATCCTCCTCTTTTGAGTAGTTAACATTTGATAAGTGTATTGACATGTGAATGTAAAATTGGCTTCTTGTTGAAAAGCTAATACATGTAACAAGTAAAAAAAAAAAAATTGGTCCATTGTCCTTTGTGGGAGAGGGGCAAATAACCTTTTTACTACATTAGTACAACTACTAGGATTTGAGAAATTTTGAGAAGGTCAGGGGGCAATTGCCCCTGCCTATAAGGCATCGAAAATCCTGTGATAGATACAGAAAGAATTACGTATATCCTTCCCGCCCAATACAAATCCTCTACCAAATTTTAATTAATTACTTGCAGGTTTGAAACGCAAAGTAGGAATTCCAGCGCAAATTGGAGAGGATTCTAATACCTTGTTGCTGGGGTCTTGGATTATAGGACTTGATTATGTCAGCCATCTTTTGGTATGTTATACTACGGGGTTTTATTCTTTTGGCCTCTACCCGATCCTAATTGCTAATTATCAATCTCAATTCTCAAGAATTGAAATACTCGTAGATAGATGTCAGAACAAAATTTCATTTATAACTTGTAATTGTGATCCAGAAGGACCAGAATGATGTTAGAGTTTGGTTTTTAAATAAAAGAAAAAAAAAGACTCAAAATGTTATAGTCTTATAGAAAGCAGCATCTATATTTTGAGCTTCAGTTGCATAATTTTTTTAGCTCTGGGGGGGTTGGTTTAGATTTTTTTTTTGAGAAGAAAGGGGGCTTAGAAGTTGAATTCCATACTATTCCAAGTTTTGGGCCCGTTGAATTAAGGTTCTTTGGAGTTTGGAAAATGGCGGTTTTAGGAATTTTTTTCAGCATGATCATTATAAAATTTAAATTATACAAAATCTAATAAAAAGAAAACTTCATATATTTGACAACAACAAAAAAAAAACACGCAAATACATAAAATTTTACAATTATCTTTATGAGTTTTCATATTTTGAAATTGTTGCATGATAGTCTAATTATCAATACTACAAGCTATATCTCTTTCCAAATTTTAGTTTGATAAAAATTTTCTTCGGCTTTTCCATTTTGTTTATAAGTGCTCAATATATTGTTAAGAGGACCTAAGTCTAAAGACAAAATTTGGCTACAAACTTAGTTGTAGCCTTTTGTTAAACTTTCTTTTTTGTTTATAAGTGCCTAATATATTGCTAAGAGGACCTAAGTCTAAAGACAAAATTTGACTACAAACTTTGTTGTAGCCTAAAGCTACAACTCTTACTAAACAAATTAACATGAGGAAGAAGGCCAAAATGTCACAATAGCACCGTTTACCGAAATATATATCAATCTACTACTGTTTCAAAAATATGTAGGGATGTACCACTTTTTAGGTACTCGAGTTCCATCAAAAATTTTCCAGCAATTTTGAAGGCAATTTTTTTCTAAGAACTCGAGTTTATGGAACTCGAGTTTCACAAACTCAAGTTTTAAAAATGTGATAAATCCCTATATATTTTCAAAACAGTGGTAGATTGTAATATTTCGGTAAACAGTGGTATTTGGCCATTTTGACCTGAGGAAGAATTTATATCTCGGCATCCCGCCATGTAGTATATTGAAGTAAGGTAGAAGCAAATTGACTCCATAACATCCCATTAAAGCTCCCAAAATGTGAGCCTCATAAATCCTGCTGTTTGCAACACTAGGATGCCCAGTCCACCCAAGAGTTCCTAGTGAACCAAGATGACGGTCTTTTTGTCGATTTCAACCTTCTGCTTTTCCACCTCTTCCAGCTCCTTTACCCTTGGGTCATTTGGATTGGCTCTAGGCATAGGAAATTAGGAATAAGAGTTTGGATGAATTTGGCTACCTGTAATCAAAGAATTTTGAAACGTTTGGGTAAAACGTGGCTCATCCCATGTTACTAGATGAAAATTGGGCTTGGGCTTTTGTAGTCCACCTGTTGATAAATTCATATAGAAAAAAACAGGGAAACAAGAAAGACTCATGAGGCAGTGTTTGTTTCGAGTGAAAACATATATGAAAAATATTTTACACCTGACAGGGTGTTTAGGCAGAATGGAATATAGAGGGGGTGGGAGAGTAAATTGTTTTAGAGAGAGAGAGAGAGAGAGAGAGAGAGAGGCTCCAGCCGAGATATTGTTCGGCATATTTTTCAAATTATACATATTTTTCGATAACCATTTTACATGCAAACCAAACACCCAACCATTTTTCGGCGTAGTTTTCATAACACAACCAAACAACTAAAAATATTTTCACTTGAAACAATTTTACATTCGGAAAACACTTTACATTGAACCAAATACAGCCTGAAACATAAACTATTAAAGCTCAAATAAAAATCAAGAAGTATTTGAAATTTGATCTTGTTGTGTCAGAAAAACTAGCTATATTAAAACTTTGGGATGTCTAGATCTTGCGTTGGACTTGACCACTTGGGGTCTTTGGAATTAATTAAAAAGAAACTAAAATTATATTTTTAAAAATGAAGAAAGAAATAAGAAAGTATGAAAATCTAATTCTAAGCCAATGAAAAATTTATGTCGGGGTAAAAATGGTTAGCCATAAAAAGCCCCACAATGTCTTAACTGGCTAGGTAATGACCCGAAACAATTAAAAACTCAATTCAACAATGAAAAATTCATGCCTGTGTAAAAAAAGGTAAATACATAAGAAGCACCACAATGTCTTTACTGGTTCTAGGCAATGACCTGAAACAATCAACCTCTATTGACTCTAGCAACAGACATTAATTATCCACATCAGTCCCAATCTCACCATAAAAAACCTATGAAACATACCCAGTTTTCATCCCATCTCTCCCAACCCAGTTAAAGGGATAAAATAGAGAAACACACACATACAAATATTTATTGAACCAACCCAATGCCTGGTGGTGACTAGTGTACCCTAAAAACCTTCATTCTTTCCTCTTCCTTCTTCTCTCTCTCTCTCTCTCTCTCTCTCTCTCTCTCTCTCTCAAATAATTTTTCAACCCCTAAATTAAATATCTACCAAAAACTAAATCCCAGTATCTCTTTGTAATTCACTCCTCTCCCTTCCCAAAATTCACCAGCTCAATCAAATTACAATACCTAAATTAATTCTTCTTCTTTCCCACCCCACTTTTCTCACATTTTTCCATGTTATATTTATGTTGGGTATGTTTTAAAAATTACTGGGTATGTTTAAAACTTAAGCCCATAAACTTTCGTTCGAAATTTCAAGCTCTAAAGTTTTCCTAGAGCATGCAATTGGGTTGCTCGGCAGTGGTGGGCTTGCTTGCCAGTTTGGGTGTGGATTTGCTTGATCATGGATGTTACTATTAGGGGTGGCAAAGTAAGCCCAAACCCATTTGCCTACTCAAACCCACCCAATTATTAGTTGGGTTAAATGGGCATCAACCCAATTAGACCCAGTGATTATTGGGTTTTAACTAAAAACCCATTGAGACCCATTTAACCTAAAAACAATATACCCAAATTCAACCCAGCCCTTCCCACACAAAAAAAAAAAAAAAAAAAAAAACCCCTCAGACATTTCAGTGTTTTCATTTTCCTTCATTTTCTCGGCCTCCAAACACTTCTCTCTCTCCTCTCGCTTGCTCTCTCTCTTTCTCTCTCTAGCTCTCATAGAGAACAATGAGGCACAACAAACACATTTCTCTATAGCAATCCGATCTACATTTAGCAAATCAAAAGCACGAAAATTCAAACCTGCAAGTTTCACCGACGCGTGGATCGGTGTCACCCAAGGCTTCGATCTGGATCTTAAGCCCTTCTTCATAGCAAGCGATTGTGCGATCCACCTGTCGAAGCATCGAAAACGTGTCGCCGAGTTGCATGTGACCGGAAAACGCTGTGAGCAGGTGATCGGCACCTCTAGGAGGATCCAGAACCTGAATGGCCCGCTCCAGACCGGAATTGCATCCTTAAACTGCCCTAAACTTGAGTAGATCATTGCCAAAATGTGAAGGCTCATCGCCAAGTCCAGACTCAGCTCGCTGTCATCTCCACCGGAGCACCGCTCGAACACGTACTTTTTGACTTGATAGTTTTCACATTATATCTCAAACACCATTACTGGGTTTGAATTTTTTTATTTTATTTTAAATTTGGGTAATTTAATAATGGAGTAATTGATAAGGATGCGTTCATTTTTCTCTTTTTTTGGTTCGGAAGAATTTCTATTTGTTTCAAGGACAATTGCTTTCGAAATTCCAGGAAAGTTTTAAGCTTGAAATGACATTTCTTTGTATTTGTTGCACTGTTTGATTGACAAGAAAGTGAGAGAAAATAGAAAAGAAAAGAAAATATTTTTTTATTCGGATTTTTAATATAATTGCTGATGTGGATGTGATAATGTGGAATTTTTTAATCCCAAGAATGGAGACTAGAGAGAGTGGAAAAGGGAATCCAAGAAAGTGTTGGGGTTTTCACTTTAATGGCATTTTGGTAATTTTGATAATTGGGTAATTGGGTAAGTTGGGGTTTACCCATAATAATTGGGTTGGATTTGGGTTAAAAGCAATTAGTTAAATGGGTTTTAATGGGTAAATAAGTTTTATATACCCAACCCAATTATGCCCACCCCAAACCCACTCATTTGACACCCCTAGTTACTTTATTGCTTGGTTTATTTTAGAGGAAAAAATAGAAATGGAGTGGAAGAGAGAGAAACAGTTGTAGAGGAAGAGAGAGAAATGATAAATAAATTAATAAAGTTTGAAAAAAAAGAAATGGGATATTGGTGAGTTATAAAATGATGTGGTAAAATAAATAAAGTAATTTTTTAAAGTATAAAATAGGTATTTTATTTAGATACTCGAATGTGAATGATTTTACACGTTTTAGATTTGGCGTAACTAACAACACAGTTTCAATTTCCTGTCGCAAAGAAAACACAAAAAAATAATCATAAAAACAATATCGGTCCTCAACATTCCCAAAATTAAAAAAACAAAAACAAAAAAACAAATCTCTTATTCCTTTCAAGACCATCATTATTATAAATTTTCCTTTGTAGTACTAACTAAGCATAGGACTACTAAGGTGAAATGATGGGAAGTATTCCGATGAAATGCTATTGGATTACTCCTATATATTAAGTATTAATACTTTTACCTTTGATAATTTTGAATATAAATGTTATAAATATATTTTTATTTGATTTATTTAGTTAATTCTTTCTAATACTATAGCATAAATTATAATTAAAATAGTTATTAGTTGAATATGTTTGATTTCTTAAAAAATATATAATTTATATATGTATATTTATAATTTTTCATAAATTTATATAGTGTCTGTATATGTTACAATACGTTACAATAAACAATACATAAAAATGAAGAAAAAAAATATTCACATTTTAACAATTATCGATATCATGATGCATTAAACCCAAGACCATCATGTTTGACATATTCGACAGTAATAGCAGAGGCTGATTATTGAGATTGATGGAGGTGGATGTAGAAGTTGAAGGCACAGTCGTAGAAGTTGAAATTGAAGTAGTTTCTACCATTGATGCTGGGATCGATTGCTGCTCTGATACCATGAAAAGAATCAAACTAAGCTTGAAAAGACTATAACAATGGTGTTCACACAGAAAACACACGGTGAGAAGCAAGAAAATTAGAGAGAAAGTTCAGAGAGAGAGATGAGGAAAGAATAGAGAATTCTGGAAGAATGTTCACACTAACTATTCATTACACTTGATGTACAATATATATATTACAAGGAAATCAATAATTGCTCAACTGAGATCCCGTAAATCTATGAATTGATCCGTAAAGAGTGGAGGAAAATCAAGAAAGGATTAACTGTCATAACTACCTAATTGACCTGTTCTAATGAAGCTAAGAAACAATTAATCAAAGAAGAGCAAAGACGACAGCGTTTCACTAAATACAATTACATCACTGTTTTTAAATAGAACGACACCGTTTTGCTTCAGATATACGAAGGCTGTGCAAGCCGTTGGAAAAACTAGCCGTTGAAGCTCTGGTTTGTGACTTTACTCTTAACACCTTTCGATTGATTTCTGTTAAGATCTATCAATGTCTTTATCTGCATCTTCATCTTCTTCGACCGATACTCCATTTGGAGAAGACACTTCAAGTCCTTTTCACTTGCCAAGTGGTGATAATCCAGGGTTTGTCTTGGTTGCTCAGCCTTTAACTGAAGAGAATTATAATACTTGGAGTAGATCGGTGATTGTTGCTTTGAATGCAAAGAACAAAGTAGGATTTATAGATGGATCTATCACAGAGCCTAAAGATTCCTCACATCCAACCTATAGTTCATGGAAGAAGTGCAATAACATGGTTCTTTCGTGGCTAAAGGTATAAATTAGAATTATGGTTCCCAAGCTAGCTGCAGCCAACAATGTTTCCACAGCTATTGAGGTACAGTATCAGCAGCTCTTGGCATTGCTGAATTCACTGGCAGTTTTTAGAGCATTCAGTTTTTAGTTCTCAAAAGGTAGATACAATTCATGTTACACCTCATGATGGGATAATTGATAGTGGTGCAACTGATCACGTGGTCTATTCAACCAAGTTCCTCACCACTATTACTACCATTACTCATGTCACTGTGAAATTACCAAATGGGGGGAATCAGCGATGGTGACTCATATAGGCACAGTGCGGCTCTCTGCTGATTTAACACTAGAAAATGTGTTATGTGTTCCTTATTTCACATTCAACCTCATCTCCATTAGCAAATTAACCACAAACTACATTGATGTTGCATTTTCCTTTCCACCTTTTGTTTCATATAGGAATTGCTACAATGGAGGATGATTGGACTGGGTGAAAATCTTGGAGGACTGTACATCTTTCAAAACTCTTCCCATATAGCTGTTCCAAGGAATATTCTTACTCTTTTGTCTAAGTTTCAATCTCAGGGCTGGACAAATGAAACAGTGGAATATGAGATGGATCTTGTAGATTCTGCTGTGAAATCTCTCAGGTCACTTTCAAATGAAAGATGGGAAAGGTACATGGAATCAATCTTTAAAAAAAGAATCCTCTTCATTTGTTTTTTGGATCAACTTTTGTTTGTGTATGAGTGACTCAATAGTTTCAGGTATTGCTGTTGAGTAAACTTATTTATAAGCATCTACCGAACTGAATTTGTATTATCTCTGATCAAGATATGCCTATTACAGTAGATTCTTGATTTTAAACCTTTTAAATAGGTACAACTAAAACGTTAAACCTGAAAAGACAATGTACTGCTTTTCCATTGGTTCTATAGCATTAAGAGTAGTTTTTATGAGTAAGATTATGCAATGATCTTCTAGAATCCTAGAATAGAAGGGCTATATCCTGAAAATGAAAAGGCTTAATGGTGACTTTGAGGCCGCTTTATTACTAGGCACAGAAAGATCATATCAGCATCAATTGTTCCAATTCGATTCTGAAATATTTCAATACTTTTATTCTTATACGCGGCATTGTATGTTGCAGCCTGTTGATGGTTAAATTTTTTTATTTTTCAGGCAACATGATAGGCTGTCCAAGGTAGTGAGTGCTTTTGGCAACCAAAAAAAAGGTTCCTGATCACATTCATCAAGAGAATGTCGCGAAGCTAGCCTCCCTCATGCAGGAGATTTTGTCTCTTAAAGAAGCAAGCCAGCATGTTGTAGCTCAAGCCAACAAACACGATTAACTGTATTATTTGCTGGTATTCTTGGTCTCTGCAACCTCAGAGTGCCCCTCTTTTTGGTCAAAATAAGGAAATTCAGTCAATTAAAAGAAGAAATTATCAGGACCAAAAGACTCTATTTTTGAACATTTGATACCAGCCTTGTTGCCATATTAAATGTGTCATTATTTTTAATGTTTTGTTTATAAAATCTTTATTAGTGAGGAAGAATGATGTTGAATGAAACAACAGAGCTTACAAACTCCATGCTTCGACTTTTTCCTTTTACTTTATCCTTTCAGGCTTTTGTTTTGACAAACTTTTGTTCTCTCTCCATTTATTACAACAATAATCTATAATTTGTAAAGGCAGAGACTAAGGCAGAGTCTAAACGACCTGTCGTAGAGTTATAAACTACAGGTAGTCTAAGTTAGTTGAGTCTGTTACTGATGCGAGTCCAAGTGTCAGCATCTTATGAAATTGTCCACGTGTCAGCATCAGAGGAGTTTCTGCTAGAGTTGTTAGAGTGGTTCCACATTCTACGGAATTGGTTATTGTATATATATTGGAGTCTGTAATCAGTGCTAATCAATGAAGAATCTGGAGCTGAATTTCATCAAGAACTCTTTCATTTTCTCCATTGATTTTTTCTCTGTATTTCTCTTCTTCTTCTTGTATTGTTCTTCATTTCTTTTCATAATTCTCTCCCTCTCTCTCAACGAATTGGGTGCTTTGTGGCCTTATTCTGCTGATTCACTTCCTTCTTTAGCTGAAACTTGTATGCAAGACAAAAATGTTTGGTTAATTTTTTTTTTTTTTTTTTGGTTCTTAGAAATTTGGATGAAAAAAAAAATGAAAATAAGACGTTGAACAACTTTCTTTCATAGATTGATGTAAATGCCCCAAATGGGTAGATTAAATATTAAAGTACAAACTTATTTTGCAAAAATGTCCATTATACCATACATTATGGAAAATGGAATATAATTCTTTTGTTCAATATGGCTACGCCATCTCCAACATTCCCTCACATCCAACATATATAAATTAATAA
>JARYZH020003626.1:0-10337 GCA_030021035.2 Notholithocarpus densiflorus | reverse complement strand
AAAAAAAAAAAAAAAAAAAAAAGGTGTGACTCTAGTGGACCAGGTCACCAGAGACTGATCCAAAGAAAAAAAAGAGCGACTCAAGTGGACCTGTCCACTAGAGTCACTCTTTTTTTTTTCTTTGGATCAGTCTTTAGTTAAAAAAAAAATTAAAGGCTTGGACTACTGGTCCACTAGAGTCGCTCTTTTTTTCTTTGGATCAGTCTTTAGTTAATAATAAAAAATAAAAAATTAAATACTGGTCCAAGCCTATTAAGACAAGAAAAGAATCAAGTCTTTAGTCTTTATACTTTGCCAAAAGATAATATTTTCATGCGTTTTCTATATTGAGGAAGGTATATTATTACATTATTATTAGCATCTTTTTCTTTTTCTTTTTTAATCCAATTTCTATATCATTGAAAAAGCTATATTGTCATGCCTTTTATAACTAGTCGTTAACATTCTTGCATAGTAAAATTGTTACTAACTTAATAGGGTTAGATTACGAATTACACTCATAAAGTTTGAGAGGAATTGAATTTTACGCTCAAAGTTTCAAAATTTAAATTTTACTCTCTGAACTTCTATTTCGTTTGTATTAGCAACACTTTCATTTATATTTTCTATTAAAAAGTGTCATATAAGTTTGTCACACGTGTTTAGGTTATTCAATATACATGAGCTTATGTGACATTTAACGGAAAATATGGATGGGGGCTGCCAATGCAAACAAAATAGAACTTCAGAAGATAAAATTCAAATTCTCAAACTTTAGAGTATAAAATTTAAACTCCCAAACTTTATTGGTATAGTTTGCAATTTACCTTAATATTTAACTTCGCTAGGAACAATCTTAGTTAGAGGAACTTATACTTATGCCATTTAATAATAGTTTCCTGCGTTTTCTATATTGAGGAAGGTATATTCGTACTTCTCTATGTTTTTCTTATTAAGATGTACCGCAATCATCTTCTACCGTTTAATTGTTAATTGGGATCGTCCTTAGAGTATTTTTTAGACATGGCAAAACCGGCAAGTCGGGTTAATCGGGTTACGGGTCAAACGGGTTGTAGGTCAAAAACAAGTCATTTTAAGCAGGTTAAAAAGGAGTTCAGGTCAATCGGGTTGCAGGTCTAGTCGGGTTAGGTCGAGTTGACCCATATTTTTCACATGAATTTTTTTTTTATAACGAAAACAATATGTATTTGCCATTTGGAAAGACATGCAACAAATTACTTGATGTAAAATGTATTACTTTGAATTCACCACTTATATCAAGAATGAACTACACTTATTAATACTTATTCAATAATTTTAAAATTATACAAATCCTAACATTGCTATCTAAAACAAAATAACACAAAGATAAGTAAAACGAATACACAAGTTTTATTTCTACACAATATCAATATCCCAAAATATTATAATAATAAAAATTACAAATGATTTATTGGATAATTCATTTGACAAAGAATAAAAACATATAAGAAATTTACAACCTTTATTAAGTAACACACACTCTAGAAAATATCATAATTTATTTTGAAAAGCCGTTTATTTTGGACATAAATTGTTAAAAAATAGGTCTAAGCATTCATAATTTGTGTTAATTTGATACTTTGGCTTCACTATTTTCACACTTGTGAATGTTTCTCACACATGTCTACAATTTTAAATCTATGTTTTTTACTGTACTGTAACCAGATTATTTTGGCATGTACTTTGCTATTTGATATCTAAAAATCTTTACTCATTACAAAATGCTCAACCATTCATCTTTAAATTAATTTGCATGCAGTTATGTAAATGTCTCAATTGTTTACTTAAAGCTCACAACAAGCAATTAAACCAATATTGTCTTAATTTTATTATTTTTTTACCAAAAAAAAAAAGTTTTAAAAAATGGTTTCGGTTCAGGTCAGGTTGGGTTGACCCGCAAAAAACACGGGTCGGGTCACAAGTCAACCCGTTTTTGCTTCGGGTAAAAAAAATTGGGTTCGGGTCGGGTTGGGTCGGGTCAGAAAATTCCGACCCGTTTTGCCATGTCTAGTATTTTTCCTTTTTAGGGTTTTCACTCTATGAACATATGTTTGTCTTTATGTGCATGTGTTTATGATTTGTCTTATATTGTTGAATGTGCTTATACATAAATATTGTGATTCGATTAACTAACCAATCAATATTTGAATCAATTGTTTTAAATTGGTAGTTAGGGAATTTAAGGATTTAAACCATAACTTTCATAGTTGTAATTGCTACGTATTGATAAAAAATTACCTAAAGAAATTTTTTTTAAGATACAATAGAATTCACTTAGAAAGTGAAAATTTATATGTTATAATTTTTTTATTCCCAAATTCAGCACAATAGAAGAAGTTAATAAAAAAATTAAAGCCTTTATATTTTATATACTAAATCTAAATATAGGAATAGAAAGCATACCCGCCACCCAATGGAGAAATTATAAATTTATTCCAAGGACCAAGTTAAGTATGTACAGAAATTTTAAATCCAAAAAATAACATCTCTTTCTCATATATACACACATATATGGTATGTTTGTAACACACTAATATGATATAAAATATTTTATTTCCTTATAAATATAATAGAAATAGGGGAAAATGCCAAGAGACCTCCTGAACTTTGGGGTAGTAGTCATTACACCGCCTGAACTTTTATTTTGGTCAATTTACTCCTTAAACTTTATACACGTGAGAAATAAAGACATCTGTTGTTCTACCGTTAATATACTAACGGAATAGTCACATGACATGCACAGGAACTCTAAAAACCAAATTCAATCGTGAAACCTAGTGGAAAGAAGAAAATCCTAGGAGAGAGAGAGAAGATTTGGGGTTGAAGTTCTTTGTGCCACCATTATCACCGTTGCGACATCCATCAAGTTCGAGGCTGATAATCAAAACAATGAGTTGAGTTTGTTCACTGAGAAGGGTTTGTTTGCACAAGCTTATGACCTAATTACCATATTTTGTTTTCTTCATGCCCTTTGTAAAGTTCATAGTGGTGTTCTATAATTGGTGCAAATGGCTAATGGGTTTTATTAGTTGAAATTTCAATGATCTTTTCAACGCAATTGGTATGTGGCTAGTCCATGATAGTGTATGGTTTTGCTTTTCTAGTAGGATTTGTTCGAACATGGGTATTTGAGATTGAAAGAGGAATCTTCAGTGGACCATGCGCTTTTGCAATTAAAGGTTGCTAGAATTAAATTGTTGTATTCGAATGAGTTTCTGTTGGAGTTTCATGGTCTGGTTTAATTTTTGGGGTTGGGGTTTAAGTGAGCTTGTTTGTTTCATTCAAGTTAATGGAAATTGGTTACAAATGAGAAATTGGAGGTAAAAGCAATTTATAATCTGGGTTTTGCGGGATTGAATTTGTTTTTTTTGTTTTTTTTTTTTTTTAAGTTCACATACTTGTCATGTGACTATTCCATTAGCATATTAACGGCAGAATAACATGTGCATCTATTTGGCGGATGAGTAAAGTTCAGGGAGTAAATTGGCCAAAATAAAAGTTCAGGGGGTGTAATGACCATTATCCCAAAGTTTAGGGGGTCTCTTGACACTTTTCCCATAGAAATATTTATATCAAGTTAGTCTTTACATTGGTCCAAAAAATATTAATATTTTTTTTTATCTGGTCAATTTGTAAATTGTAACTCATGAATTATCTTTTAAATCATTACTAATATTCTTTAAATAAACAAACATTTTAAAACAAGATTTTTTGTTAAATAAATTAGAGATTGCACAGTTAGAGTATATTAATAGTTTTAAAATTATGAAGCATATATAAATTTAATCAATTTGAAATAATTTAAATAATAAACGTCACTTTACATGCTTAAACATATACCGGTAATATAAATAAACCGAAGAAAACCCTTATTTTAATTTTCATAGATAACATAACAAGTGCAATAAATATCTCTAGCCCTTAATAACAAAATCCATAATCTTCTTCTTCTAAAAATAAAAGAATAAAAGCATGTTATCTATATCTCTAATTCTCCAAACATAAATTTAATAATAATAAAAAAAAAAAGCTTTTCTTTTTAAAAAATGATAAATGCTTCAATTGTGGAGATTTACTTATCTATTTTCATATAAGAACATATATAATTATATATTGAGTATACTTTGGTTTAATTAGTCAGAGATCTATGATGTAAGAGTAGTAGGAAAAAAAATTAATGCATTAGTCATGGACACATAATTATCTATTTTAGGAACAAATTCTTCTAAAAAACACAAAAAAAAAAAAAAAAATTTAAAATTATATATATGGAAAAAAATACCTTAAGTTGGGAATTGGGTTTGGGCTTGCTTCTGGGTTTGGACTTTGGACCCTGGATTAGTGTGGGTTATGGGATTTGGATCGTATCAGTGGGAGTCTGCCTGAAACTTGGGTGGGCTTTGAACAAAGGGTGTCACTTTCGGCGTTGGGCTTGAGCGTTCAGGCTTCAGCCCAAACCCAAATTCTCTTTCAGTCTCCCTTTTCTCTCCCGTCTCCTTTTTGCTTTGTCTGGGAATTTCTGTAAGAGTGCGAGTGAAGTGTTGGGATGGTTCGTCCATGGTATATGCTTGTGTGGGTTGCTACCTGCTGGTGTGGTGTTCAAGTTGAAGTTGAGGTAGTGGTTTGGTTATTTGACCTTCGAGTTTTGTGGCAGCGATTGATGATGGGTAGTGTGTTGTGATGCTGCCGGTGTTGTGTGTGTGTGTGATTTGTGGTGAGAGTACTCTGCTGTGCCTTGAGTGGGGTTTCTGTATTTGAGAGCAAGGAAGATGAGGATGTGGAGTGGATGACTGGGTGAGTGGGAGCTTTAAGCCTTTAATTATTGTGCAGAAGAAAGAGTGGAAAAGGAGAAAAAGTAATTTGATCACTGGCTAGTGATGATGAATCCGACACTGAAAAAGACTTTGCACTTCAAGCTAAAGCAAGAGCATAAACTTTTGAGTTGCCTTTTGAGTTGCCTTTACCACTATAATAAACTTCTAGCTCCAAAGACTGATCTACATATTGCAGCCCTTCTGGATGACTAATAAGCTGGTTTAGTTCCTCTTACTCATCCATGTAAAATGTTGATAAAAGACATGAGCTGTGGTTAGGTACGCATGATTTCCTTTTTAAAAATATTGTATTTATAACATTACTCTTGCTGAAAATGTGTGCTTGATTGCCTGGTCAAAAGACAAGTAGAGGGGTTTAATTAGACAAAGTACTCTAAGGACTTAATGATGGTAAGCTACTACTTGACTATGGAAACATTGTACAATGTAGTAGTGATAATTTTCAATATTTGTAATGAACTCTCATTATAAGTTTATTTTGATTTTGGAGAACTTGGAGGAAGATGTACTTTAAAAAGTTGGTAAGTGTTGTTTGTACTTAGGGAGTGTTAGATATTATGAAATTATGGAGAAAGAGAGTAGAGAGAGAATGCAAGATTTATACGGTTTAGCCTAACACAAGGTGTAGCGGGTGAAATCGTGTATTCGTGATTTGCTCCGTAAAGGTGGGCCCAAAAAAGTTTGCCTTGGTGAGGTTCCACGTCAAAAATAAATAAATAAATAAAAAGATTTCAGCATCTATATATTGGGTATATTGGGTAGTGTATCAAACAGCAGCTATGCCAAAATGCTTTAAATTTATATATATATATATATATATATATATAGAACTTTTATCTTCCCTTGCTAGAAATTATGTTGTAACAGATAGAATTAAATCATTTTCTAATTCACAGCCAGGTGCAAGGGATAATCTAAGCCTGAGGTCTTGGCAACGTAGTGAATTCTATACCCATATAACTCACGCATTGAAGTAGTGTCAGCCCCTCAAACCCTTATAGAATGAAGCTTGATATGCAAAAGGTTTTCAATTGGGTCTTAAAACTTATAATAGTTGATATTATTATTCGACGTGTATCTTTAAAATTGGAAAATACAACTTTCTCTAAAAAAATAAATAATAATAATAAAATTAGAAAATACGTAGACCAAAAAAAAAAAAAAAAAAAAAAAAAAAATCAATGAAGCAATGGCAACTATAATTCTTAAAATATCCTTTCTACCTTCTCCAACCTTGCTGATTCTTTCGCGTTCAGGATTAGGCTGATTCTCTGGGCCATGAAAGGCCAATATTTGAACCCTTTTCGAAATAAGTTCAGTTTTAAGCCCAATTAACTATAAGAATTTTTCTTTGCCATTGTACAACTATACTACAACATGTTGTTGACACCCCATTTTGCAACTCCATTTTGCAACCCACATTTAACCTCACATGGAGGGTAAAAGTGTAATTTCACGTTGAAAATATGCATCTTGATTCGGGTCATTAGATCCTTAATCTCATTTCACCAAAATGATCTTGATGTTGTAACGATCAAATTGACTGGTCATAAGCCCTAATCGGACCATCAGATTGAAAGTTATCATCAAATTAAGCTTTGATAGCTGAGATGCACTATCACAAATTGAGTCTGACTATATGTGATTATGAACAATTGATTAAATTGGTTATAATTATAATCAATTTGAGATTAATAATGTGTCATTATTTGATTGGTTAGGACTACATTTTATGGTGAGCTTGCATACACTTAATTAATTAGATAATTAAACATTAATTATTTAATGAGTAATTTGTGCAATTATCTTTTAATTAGAGTAAATTTGGAACCAATTAAGTCTGAAATGAGAGTGATTGGAGCCATTTAATGTTAATTGAAAGTTAATTTGGGACCTATTAATGTTAATTGTGCTGAAACCATTTTCTTTTAATGACCTCTGCTCACCATTTCATCAATATCTCTCAGAATATTTTGAATCTATAAATGAGGTTAATTTTCTCAGAAACTAGACATTCGGGGCTTCAATTTGAGCACAAGAACGAAACAATTCCAATCAGAATTGAGTCCGATATGATTTTTCGAAATTGACTTTATAGGCTGTTACAGCAGTTACGGGAAAACCAAATTTTGACTTGCTCCTCACTCCCACCAATCTCTCCATTTAATGCACCAGATTTTTCCCAAGGCTAAAATGAGGTCTAGGTTCATAATTCTTTGTCAACCTTCATTAAATGGCCTTCCATTCATATTTCCTCCACAACTATTATATAAACTCTTCATTTCCTTCATTTCAAGACACACAAAAACCCCATCTCTTCCCCTCTCTTGAGTTCTAGTGAAGTTGAGTAGTCTTGTCATATCTTAGTCTTCCTGAGATTCAAGGTATTGAGTGAAATTCACTCTTCCTCTCCTAACTCTTCTTTTCCTCCACCCTTAGGACCTCTACCAAGAGTCTCCTCCTCCATCATATGGATCTTGCATGAAGGTATAATCCATTTCCCTAACTTGTTTTTTGTGTTGCCATTATGAGAATTTATGATTAAAATATGATAGTAACTATTTAATTTCTCTTGAATATGTTTGAATGTTCTTAAATGTTCTTATGTGTTCTTCACATGTTTTTTATTGTTCATCACATGTTCATGCATAACACTAGTTTTAATCTTAAATCCACATTAAAAATATGAAAAAACATGTTTGTTTAATAATTCTTTCAAATTCTTGAATTTAGGATATCACCATCCACACACATTCACTAGAATTTATTTTTTAATCCAAATGAAATGCTTAATAAATGGAATTAGGTTTTATCACATGCACACACTTTAAATTCAATATGCAAATTGATTGATAACGTATTGGATGATGTGATATGAATGTTGTCCACCATAGTCTAAAAGACCAGTTTCACCGGGCAAGGTGGGTGCCTAACACCTTCCCACCTTGTAACATAACCTTCAAACTTATATCAAGAGTTGATAGACTAATGTTTATCCTTATAATTTTCAATTTCTAGATTGTAACTAGGAAACAAAACTATGTACTTTATTTTAGATTGTATCTAGGACCAAAGCCATGTAATTTTCCTATGATCAATGTAAGTTTAATTGAAAATTAATAAAATGAGGAATTTTTCAATTTTGGTTTTTTTATTTATCCCAATAATTAAATAAGTGGCAACTCCATTGTAAAACCCTTAATCTAAAGGGGAAAATATAACTAGTCGAACCTCAATTTTGAGAGGCAATAACACGACTCCACCCATTCACGTGAGTTTGACCCAACATCCTATAAAACGGGTTGGGGGCGCGGTCTCTCACAGTGGCGACTCCGCTGGGGATATTGAGGGCTAAGCTTCAATTAGGTTATGGTGGTGAACCATGTCATTGCTTGTTTTTTGTTTTTTGTATATAATATGTCTAATATGTTATTATATTGCATGTCATGCATCATTTGCTTGAATGAAATTTATTTTATTTGTGTGCTAGCCCGGAAGCCCGGTTGTATTAGCCGTGGATTGTGGTCTTTCTGAAACTCACATAGCCAGTGGTGAACCTACCATCCACCGCGACAAGGATCATCATGGTTATGCCATGGTGGTTTATAGGGACAAACTATACCGTTCGGACCAACGCGGCGCTCCTGGCGTCACAAGTTGGGAGGTATGACGTCCTAGCTTGTGGGGACCTTTAACCTACCTTCTACCCATGTTGTAATGATCCATAGAACCTACTTTTAGGTTGGTCCATGTTAATTGCATTGCATTATGCATGTGTTTGGCCATTGTTTGAACCATGATGAGCCCAAGTCCAACGCTTGAGCCTATCATAATTGTTTGAACCTTGTATGCTATGAATGAACTCAAGCCCAAAGGCTTGTGATTGAACTCTACTTGGTATGGAAATCGAAAATTGTTTCTTGAATCATTCAAAGCCCAATACTTGAGCCCATCAAAGGTGTATTCGCATGATCAATATCAAGGGCCAAAAGTTCACAAGATACATGCTTTCTAAGTGTAAGGTCAAGCCATTTCAAGCAAATACCAAATGATCATATGATTCAAGCCTTCCAAGTGCAAGCCCTAGCCATTTCATCATAATCAAGGTTTAAGCACACCAAGCCTCAAGCATCCTAAATGGATTAAGAAGAAGCAAGTGGCCCAACTTTACTTTACTCCACATTTGGTTTGCAACATCATGGTTAAGCTTAAAGTTTGTTTGTTTATTCCATGTTTCTATGTTTTTTTGAATTCAAAAATTTCATGTAGCATTTAATGAGCTTTGTTTGTGTATATATATATTTTTTTAAAAACTAAACAAAAAACAAAAAAATTCAAAAAAAAAATTCAAGATTTCCAAATCTTTCCCAAAAAAAGAGAAAAATTTTCAAATGAAAAAAGTCTTTGGACTAGGGGCATTGAGCCCTTAAGTCATTTATAAAAAAAAAAAATTCTTTGAACTATGGGTATTGGACTTCCTAGTGACTTTTTCAAAAAGGCCCATTTTTTTCTTTCAAAGATTTCAAGATTCTTTAAAGTCTTCTTTTCAAAATGGTACATGAGGATCCTTTGGACAAAACTTTTTCTAAATTGTGATGTTTAAAGGCTTGAACAATCAACTTGTACTGAGAAATGATTAATTTCATTTGATCCGTGTAAACTCTTTTGCTAAATTACTTTGAATAAAAGAAGAAATGGTCTTACAAGGAAATCAAAGAAAATCTATCCATCAGAAAATTCAAAAAGCTCATGCATTCATTCCAAATTTTTGAAAACTTTTGTGTCTCCAATAGAGCATTCATACTTTTTTCTTTTAAGAGGAATTTATTAAAAGAGCTCAAGCTACTATGCCTACAAGCAAGCATTACTAGGGATAGGAGGCCGTCTTTGGTAAAACAAGATTATACCTTAATACCTAGAATGATCATTATCCATTGTTAGCCCATTTGAGCCTTTAAACACTTTGCCTCTTTTTCGCATGAACCCACTAAAATCTAAACCTAGGGTGGGAAAATTCAAAGTATGCATGCTTAAATCTCATGTTGAGGAGGAGTCGACCTTGTAGCTTTGAAGCTAATTGATAAAGCTCTCCTAAAAGACATGAAAGACAAGTAGAGAATTCATTAAGCTAGAGATAAGAGATCATCAAAATAAAAGGAGTTTTCACTCAATCAAGGAAAGAGAAATGAAATTCCATCAATGTGAGAGAAAACAAAATGTGCATCAAGTTTGAAGAACTTAAAATTCATCATGCCAAGAAGAGTAGAAGGTTCATCCAAAAGAAAGTTCATCAAAAAAAGAAAAAGATTCATCAAGTACAGAAAGGTACAAGTGCATTGAGGTAAGAAAGAAGTCTAAAGAGTGCATCAAAATGATCGAAAATCATTAAGATAAGAAATACAAGGAGGGCAAAAGGTCCCCAAAAGTTCATTCAATCAAGAGATGAAAGACCAAAAAAAAAAAAAAAAAAAAAAAAAAAAA